>JADRCD010233511.1:53715-66995 GCA_019843815.1 Montemys delectorum | reverse complement strand
ATTAGTTTCATAAATTTATTGCACATGATTTCTTCCATTCCCAATTCCTTGGTTGTTGTTGCATGAGCAAAACTCATATTTTTATTGGCCTTGATTTATATATTGAAATATATGCTTGTGCTTTAACACTGATGATGTTTTAAATAAATATCCAAGGTGGGAATTAGAAACTAAGTGAGTTAGGACAGATAATAATTTTTTTGATATGTTGACATCTACATGGAGATAAAAAAGTTTCAGTAGATTGATTTTTAAGGTTTAATGACAGGGGTCCTGGGAAAAGTGCTTAGAATGGAAGCATCACATTCCTTCCCACACTAAGTACATAATTCTGCATGAATTTGGTTTCATTTCAAGAGTGGAGTGTTCACAGACTGAATATATTCCTATAAACTTGACCCTAGAAAGGCAGCAGATAAACTTAGAGAGCCATTCTCAGACAATAATCCCCCAAGGTATTAAGTAAATTTTTACAAGCTCCTGTAAATAGTTTTGACAGGCTATGTAGAGTTTCTCCCTTACCCTGTAAGCTTTTATACATATGGGAAAGTAAACATAGCATAAGTTTAAATAATCTATTACCTTGACCATACAAGGCTCTTCAAATGTGAAACACTGAAATTTCATATAAATATCCCTAAATTTGCTTTAAGTTTTTTCTCAACTTGAGAATGCAAAAGTACCTCAATCTTACATTTTCTTTTGCTTTTTATCTTTTAATTGGAAATAGATTCTTCTCTCATACAATACATGATACATCATCACAACCATAGTTTTTTTCTCCTTCTACTCCTTCCCCTCACCTCCCCTCTCCTTTCAGGAAATAAGATTCTTCTCTCATATAATACATCCCATCAACCCTTTTTTCTCTCTCTATTCCCCCAAGCTTACCCCCAACCTTCCTTCTTCCCCTTCCATTTCCTTTTCAGGAAAGAACAGGTCTCTAAGAGATGAAAGCCAAATAGGACAAATATTTTCAATGTTGAAAAGTGCCTCACACTTTTCATAAGGGCAAAAAGAGCACTTCCCCTGAGAGACCAAATGTTTTTGGGGGGGGCAGGAGGTCAGTATTTACAAATTCATTAGTTATAACATCATAGCTCTACTGGAGACTGGATATTTCAGTTGGATTCTACCTTATTCCACTTGCTCCTGACTCACATAATCCCCAAGGTCTTCTGTCCTTTATTTAAACGTAACTGGTAATAAATCTAATGCTTTAAACTATCTAATCCGTAACTCTTTGCAGCTTAAAACAAATTTCATTAGTTGTACTGATCTATAACTTAATAAATGTGAATGGAGCTCCTTGATTTACCAGTGACTGTATGTGAAAATCCCCAAAAGAAATTGAACTAGCAATGATTAATTTCCAAATTGGTGGACCCAAGAAGTGATAGCTCTGAACTTCAGAGGAAGTAGAGAGCTGTAAATAAGTCCACTAAGGGCTGGAGATGTCCCAAGATTATTGACCTCCAAAACCCAAGAATGTGTATGAAAATCCACTGGAACAGGAAGATATGTGCTCTTTATAGAGAAAAATAAATGAATGTTACAAGCAATTGCTTTTATTGACAATGTTGCATATGCAATATTTACATAAATACACATATATGGTGATTTGTACTCAAAATTTGTTTACTGCTAGAGAAGTGTTGCCAGAAATGCTGGAATAAAGCTATAGGTAACAGGAGTGATTTGGCTCAATTGCTGAGGGTCACCTATAATGCATGTCTTCCTGCAGGTTTCCAAAGTTCAGGGATTCAAGGTGAGTACCACCATGCTCAGCTACTGAAGTTTTATGAAGCCAATGACATAATCAAAGTGGGATTTTAGGATTAATTTGGCAATATTAGACAGGTAACTGGAAGAAATGGTTACTTGGTCACACAGCAAGTCAGGGGGCTTAATTATGTCCGTCACATGGAAATGGAGGGAAAGCATTCTGAAGGCACTTTGGTAATCTTATCTTTTCATGGTGAGACTATGAGGAAATTACCTTGGTATACAAATTTGTGTTGAAATAAATTTAAAAAATGAATTGGTCTGTGAAATGCTCTATGCTGAAAAGTAAATATAAGAAAACCCATTAGAAAATGTCCTTTTTGTGGTCATAATCAATAAAGTATTAAAATATTCATGTTTCAATAATTTACAGATAATCCCACAACTAATTTTCTACACATGGCAACTCCTTGAAAGTGCAGATAGCATCTTCTCTCTCGCCATAAGAAGGCAACTTTGGAAGAGGCAACAAAAGCAGCTTAGTCTGCAACAAAATACAAATGTTGTGTGAAGCTGAAAGGGATCCTGGAATGTTGTCCCTTTTGAATGTTTGTGGGAGCTGAGCTACTTTTTGATAACCCCTGATCTGAGACTGTTCTCCTTCCTGCTACGGTTTCCTACTCACAAAAGTGTAAAAATAAATTGTGTAAAGCCATATTGTTAGATGTATATTCATAAAGGAGTTTTTGTGCTACTTGTACTTGGCTTATGACTTTTTAAAAATGTACGGTATGTGCAGTTCCTCACTAGTTGTTGTTTGGGGAAACAAAATACTTAGCAAAAGTATGATACAGAGTTCAAATCCATCATTAAGCAGCTTCTCAATTTTCCTTGTCTATAAGATCAGTCTGGGACAGGGTAAAAGAAATGACATATTTTAAGAAGACAACTAAATCAGGCTTGTATTTGCTACATGGTTTTTTTGTTTGTTTGTTTGTTTGTTTGTTTGTTTTTGGGGTTTTTGGTTTTTTGCTTGGTTTTTCGAGATAGGGTTTCTCCGTATAGCCCTGGTTGTCTTGGAGCTCACTGTGTAGACCAGGCTGGCCTTGAACTCAGAAATCCACCTGCCTCTGCCTCCCAAGTGCTAGGATTAAAGGTGTGCGCCACCACTGCCCAGCTGTATTTGCTATATGTTACAAACATCTTTTTAAAAATGTTGATGAGAAAGCCCTTGATAAGAAATGTAAATTCATATGTTTTACCTCTAGTCAGGCATCAGGTGAAAGGCCAACATATGTCAAAATCAAGTTAAAATAGACTACAAATTGTGTGTATACATGCACATGTGAAACTCTCTTTTATAGAATAAAAATAGATATAAGACACATAAAAACAAGATGGGATTTAAAATTCTGTATTAAGTAAAACTGAATATTCTCATATGTACTTGTTAAGAATGTAAACCATTTCTCTGTCTTGGAGAAGGAGGAGGAGGAAGAGGAGGAGGAGGAGGAGGAGGAGGAGGAGGAGGAGGAGGAGGAGGAGGAGGAGGAGGAGGAATAATAGTAGTAGCTGTTGTTGTTATTGTAATAGAAAAAACAGAAGGAAGGAAGGAGAGGGAAAGAAAGAAAGGAAGGATGGAGACTAGAAGCTGGGCATAGTGACACACACTACTAATTTCACTGCTCAGAGGACTGCCACAAGTTCAAGGCCAGCCAAGGCAAAGCAAGTGCCAGGCCAGGAAGGACTACATAGAAACATTCTGATCCCAAAATATAAATAAAATCCAAAAGTAACAGAAGAACTTAAAAGTGTTTATACCATTTAGACTAAGTATGTCTATTTTTAAGAACTTGACCACAGAGTAAAAACCTTAAATATCAATTATAGATCAGCTAAAAACTAGTAAAAGACTATTTTCTTGAATATTATTGATTACAATAAGAGCATATAATCCATGACTTCAGTATGAAATGAGTATAAAGTTTATATATTTGTAAAGTAGTAGGTACATATATGTATATAAAAGTTATAAAGAAAAATAACAATATGCTTATGAAGTTTTGTTTGGCTTTCTTTAGCTTTAAATTTACAAAGGATTTTATTGAATTTGTATTAAAATTATCAAAGTAAAACATAGACTATTCAAACTTAAGATAAAAATATCTATAATTTAAGTCCATTTGCTTAGAAAAAGATCCCTGTGGCTATTATGTATTGATTTAATGACTTAATCAACAAGAGCAATTTAGGCACTTTGACAAGGCCCAGCTGTGCTATAAAAGAGACCATGCAATGGTAGCTGAGGCAGACATAGAAATTGAAGCCCACTTAATCTCCTTGGTTACTAGAGTATTTTAACCTGTGGTGTTCAGGCTTGGAAGTCTGAAATAAGTAAGTACAGTAAATATGCCGTAGATGACAAGATAGCACCTTTTTCCTTCAAAAATATATTTAGCCTGTCTGTTTAGCAATCAATTAACATTTATTCAGTATTTTCTAAACGTTTGCTACTGGTCTAGGATATAAAATGGAAAAATTAATAAATTTCAGAAAGTTAGTGGTACATTTGGAAGATTACCATTTAAGTGTGGTTTTAAAAAAATGAATATATAGCATGAGTAACAGTGGTATACACCTTTAATCCCAGCACTCAGGAGGCAGAGGCAGGTAGATCTCTGAGAGTTCAAGGACAGGCTGGTCTGTAGATTGAGTTCCAGAACAACCAGGACTAAATAGAAAAACCATGTCTTGAAAAATAAATAAATAAATAAACAAATAAATAAATAGGTAAAATTCTAGAGAAAATCAAGAAAGTTATTCTTTGCCTTAAAGTTATATGTGAGAAAGTGTATATGTGTATGTATATGTATTATGTATATGAGAAAGTAATATTAAAAATGGACTTTGTTGAATGAGTAGAAATTGACCAAATAGAAAAGGCAAATGGGGCTTAGAGATAGAAAAAAGAGAATATATGCAAAGGACCAATGATCTGAAATAGGATGCATAGCATGTTCAATACTAATAAGCAATGTATCATAGCTTAGGATGAAAGGTATAAGCAGACTATGAGTAGAAAACTGGAATAGCCTTTAAGTGGCCAGCATATACATGGCTTCTGCATTACCAGTAATTAATAGTGATTTCCTGGATATTAGAACCCTAATCATTACAATGAAGTAGGACTGTTGCTTTAAATTATAGAAATTATTGAGTGTTAAACCTATTCCACAAGCATAATGTAAATATCATCACATTGCTTCAAACTGCTTTGAAGGTAGCAACATACACAGAATAAACAGATTATATTTATGAATATATATGCACACATATATTTATATGCATATGACAACAGTTAATGTAAAAAAGAAGCCATGAATTTGAAAAACAGTGTGATGGTTTGTATATGCTTGGCCCAGGGAGTGGCACTTTTTGGAAGTGTGGCCTTGTTGCAGTAGGTGTGTCACTGTGGGCATGGGATTTAAGACTCTACTTCTAGCTGCCTAGAAGCCAGTATTCTGCTAGCTGACTTCAGAAAAAGATGTAGAGTTCTCAGCTCCTCCTTCACCATGCCGCCTGGAGGGTGCCATGCTCTCACCTTGATGACAATGGACTGAACCTCTAAACCTGTAAGCCAGCCCCAATTAAACATTGTTCTTATAAGAGTTGCCTTGGTCATGGTGTCTGTTCACAGCAGTAAAGCCCTAACTAAGACAGCAAAGAGGAGTATATAAGAAGGTTTGGAGGGAAGAAAGGGGAAGAAAATTACATAATTATTATCTAAAAACTAAAAGAAATAATAAAACAAACAGAAAAAACTCTGTTTGGGGGCTGAAGAGATGTTTCATCAGTTAAGAATGCTTGTTTCTCTTACAGAGGACCTGGGTTTAATTTTCAGCACCCACATGGTAGCTCACAGCCACCCATAACTCCCACAGGCAAGCACATGGAACACATATGTTCATACACATAAAGTAAAATAAATAAATCTATACAAATATTTTTTAAAAAATCTGTTGCCTTGGCCCAGTGCACCAATGAAGTGCCTGGTTGCTTTGTATTTATACAGCTAAGACAGAGACAAAGTAACTATTCCAAGAACAAAGGTCTTCAAAATCATTCTTTGCTCCTGCTTGTAAAGAATAGGTGCAATTTTCTTCACTAGAATAATTAATCTTTGTCCATTCCCCTATTTAAAAAAAAATCAATGATAATGTTCTCATCTATTATATGACAAATTGTGTAATTTGCTTAATGTGAAAATAGAACCCCAGCCCCGTACATTTAGTCACATTCTGCTCATTCAGTCCATAGGCTCCCAGGCCATTATTTATCTCTGTAACTTAGACACCATACACACTGGTGATGCATTTGCCAGAGTCTTTATCTTTTTAAGAGTAGGCTTTCTCTTCCAACCTGCTGCTAAAGGGGTTGGACAATTACAGCATTTTTCAACTAGTGTGAGCATATTTCTGTAAGGGCTACATATGTTTGCTCTTCAAAATCAGGTCACAGAAGGCAGAACTTAGTCAAAGTCCCAATAGGTGGGAGACAGAAGCAAGTGGGTAGGAGGACCCATAGTTTCTCTAGAAGTCAGGATTTGAGAAAGGGATCTACAAGAACATTTAATTTTAGTTTTTTGTTAAAAGCCAAGTTTATTTTGTTTTGTTATTTTCCTAGTTTGAAAATAGGTCAGCCAATTGACCTTTTCCATTTATTAGTTAGTAATGCCTCAGTTTCTTTGCCTATAAATTTGGGAATAATAAAACCCACTAATAATCAGATCTTCTCTTCATCTTTTGTTGTAGGTACTATCCCCCCAGCACCACTACTTTGTGAATAAAATAAAAATAAAATGTAGGTAGATCACATTTGTAAGACAAAATGAAGTTTTGACAATTGTTCTTACAGATAAAAGCCACAAATCTGTCAACTGTTTGTCAAACAGGGTAGAGGTACTCATCAGAAACCCAGTAGATGCCTCATTCTGTGGTGAAAATTCAGAAAGTCCTAATGCCTACCTGGCTACAGCTAGATGTGGTCTCCATCCTTCTTCAGTTCATATGCTTGCTTTGAACTAAGTCTGCATCCCACTGAGTACCACCCAGAACTGGGACATAGCATTACAATGCTTGAGCTCTTTGCTCCCCGTTTCTTCTGTAGAATGAATCCCTGCTTTCATCTTTGCTGCTGCTATTGATTTATTCCAATAATAGTTGTAGATATTGCCATTTTACATACTTAATATATGTGGATTTTAAAACTGGCTTGGAGACACCAAGGTGGATCAGTGAGTAAAGGCTTTGCCTTTATGCCTGATAACCTCAGTTCAGTCAACATGGTGAAAGGATAAAATCAAATCTCCATAAATTGCATCTCTCTCTCTCTCTCTCTCTCTCTCTCTCTCTCTCTCTCTCTCTCTCTCTGTCTGTGTGTGTGTGTGTGTGTGTGTGTGTGTGTGTGTCTGTGTGTGTACAGGCACATGCATACACACAATTAATACATAAAATGAAAAATAGGTTGAACTTAAGATATTTTATTTAAATAAAGTATAAAATAAAATTTAAGATGAAATTAAAGTTAAAATAATGCACTAATCTCATTTGGCAATCAGATATATTTATCTTTGACTTTATCCATAAAATGTATTCTGAGTGTTCTTACCTGAAAAGTGAGGAAGTTCTTTGTGTTTGTCGTGGAACATTCTTGCGGTGGTATGCACGCATCTCACTCTAAAATAGGCTGTGTTCTACAGCTTAACTGAAATCTGAATCTTCCATGACTAAGGGTCTATACATTTAGAAGTGTCCTAAGGCTGTGTAGAAGAGACATAAGCAAGAGGCTTTATCTTTGTTCTACCATTCTGGACACTTGTCACCAGATGAAAAGCCATCTAGAATTAGACACAGAAGAACTAAGAAACAGTCCTTGGAAGCATACTATGTTCCAGAGAATATGACTGACACATGTGCTATGTAATATTACCTATGACTGACACACATGTTAGGTAAGATTGTTCATGTCCTATCCCATTAATTTTCCTAATAATCCCATGAAGTGGGTTATTATATTTTTTACTGTGTAAGAGAAACCATCAGGGTTCAGAGATGGTAGAGCAGGAATGAAACACAGCTGCTTTAGACCACAGGGTCAACATATTGTTCCTTGTGGAATTAGGGGGCTTAGGAATCAAAATGGCACATTGGACAAAGGTCCAAGTGTCCAAATGAATGGATGAAATCCCATTCATTTTTCTTAGTTCAGCAACAATCAGATTGTGAGAATGAAAGGAGACTTCTGAGTCACTTAGGTACCAGCTAGACCCCTGGATTCCTTTTCTCCTATGGGCCCTTCACTCTGTGAAGTAGGTGTGAATGGGTGCTGGGCTTCTCATGAACTCAGAGGGGCTCTGTGTGTGTGTTTTTTTAGGGCAAACTATGCTTATGTCTTTTGGAGATCTCTATATCAGTTACTTCAAACAGGTTATTTCCGTACTACATTAATATGACTCCACTGGCCCTCTGACCAGTTTGAAATATGAGGGAGACTACTCTTTTCTTTATGATAATGACTTTCAATAGCACATTCAATCTGCAGGGATCTTCAGAGCATTTGCTTTGAAAGTGAATTTTCTGTGCCCTGTACTATCTGTTTATTCTTTTAAAGAAGTCCATCATTTTAATAACTTAGGGTACCATGTTGCTGTTAGGTATAGAGAAATTTAAAGAAGTGTAATTCTTCAGTTTCTGAAAAGTTCATGCAACATTATTAGAGAAGTAGAAAGAACATAAGATATAGAAGATAGTGAGATAAGCTGTGAATTGCTGTCTTTTAGATGGGACACAGACCTTGGAATCATAAAATTACAACAGCTACAGTGACTTGCACTAGGCTTGCAGAAGACCAGACATATAATTATTTAGTGTTGGATAGCAAGGGGACCACAGTGTCCTCTACATTACTCACTACTAAGCTATCTCTACTAACAGAGTCTAGGAGTGAAGCAGTCATCTTCCTCAGTTGTCTATCCACCAATGAATCCATTGGGCTCCAGTGGATAGTTCCAAAGCATGGTCACACAGTTGGTCCTGATTTAATTCAGTTGGTCACAAAACAACAAAAAAACATAAAAGTGGGAGGAGACTTGTAGGGAAATTATATGGAAGCCAACAGGAGACACAGGGATATAAGAGAAGGTGGGTGGAAGTGAGAGTAATACAAATGCATTGACAAGTGTGGAAAACTAGAATATTTGTTTAGTATGTAGCACTGGTACACATTACTCTTTCCCTTGTTGCATACACAAACTCAAAGCTTATTTGAATTACATAATCTTCAAGCATATCTTTTTCTCTTTTCTTTTTTCATTTTGCTTTCTTTCTTTGTTTCTCTTTCTTTTTTGTTTGGTTTGGTTTTGGGGTTTTGTTTGGTTTTTTTTTTCAAGATATGGTTTTTCTGTGTAGCCCTGGCTGTCCTGGGACTCTCTTTGTAGACTAGAATGGCTTTAAACTTACAGAGATCTGTCTGCCTCTGGCTCCAATGTGCTGAAATTAATGGTGTCACTACCATACCAGTCTACATCTTTTCTTTAAGATTTATTTATTATTACCTTACATGTATTTGTCAATGCTTGCATGTATGTTCATATACTACATATTTCTCTGGTACCCATGGAGGAAGAAGAGGACTTCAGATCTTTTGGAATTGGAGTTCCAGTCTATTGTGAATGAAACCAAGGTCTTTTACAAGAGTAGCAAGTATTCTTAGCCACTTAGCCATCTCTCCAACACCACCAAGTATACTTTTTAAAGAAAATGAACAAAGATCTTTAGTAATCCTGATTATATAACTTTCCTTGACAACTTTGTTAAGTTTCTGGCATAGTTAACTATTAGAGTTGACTATGGAGCAAGTGTTGGCTACTCCCTCTCTTGATTTCCAATTACTCAAAGACCTTGGAAGAATTTCCTCTCTGAGTATGTAAGTGATTCTTTTCCTCTGGGGTGTGTGTGAAAAGTATGTTCTGTCCTGGACAGCAATCATTTAGCTTTACAGTTCATTATTAATGTCAATTACATGCCTGCTACAGAAATTTCCACATACATCATTCTGGCCATAGAGAGGAAGAATTATAGCACAGGTCTAAAATACTATCACTACTTGTCAAACAAGAAGGCTGAGTTTCACCAACCACTGAGGAGTTACACAGCTGTGAACCATCAAAGGTGGGATTTACTAGATATGTCTGTCTTTCTCACATATAAAACCTTGAAATGAACTTGAAGAAACATTTTAGGAGGACATATAGCTGTAAAAGTAGCTTTGAATTTTATTTGAACTATAACTGCAGTTCTAGGGGACCTGATCCCTCTTCTAGCCTCCTCAGGCACTAGTAATGCATACATAGGTGCAAGCAGAACATCCATACTCATACAAAATTTTGAAAATTTAAGTATAAACCAGGGCCAGTAAATATGGTTCACTGATTAAAGGTATTTTCTGCTAAGCCTGGCACCTGAGTTAGATCCCAGGACCCAAATGGTAGAAAAAAATTTGTCCTCTGATCTCTACATGTTGGCCCCACCATACTTGTAACTTAACAACAACAACAACAAAAAAAACCCTCTAAATCTTTGCCTTTCAGAAGCTAGTAATATTGGAGATTTTGATCAGAGAAATAGTGTGTTCTGGCTTCACTTTTGCAAAGATCCTTCTAGCCACAATGTATAGTATCATCTAAGGGAAGGAGAGGGATGCAGCAGCAAGAGAGATAGGTGGCTGCAATAGTTCGGGCAGTAGAGGCTGGAGCTTTGGACCAGAGACTAATGAACTGGGTTCTATATAGATGCTTAGAGAAGTGTCCGCAGTATTTCCTGAGAAGGTAGCTTGCCCAGGCTATCCCAGGAGCTCAGACCTGCAGGCATCTGGGTCCTCGGTTCTTTCACCTAACGTCCCCTGTATGAAATGACATCACAGCTATGCTCACCTCAAGGAAAGTGGAGCTCCTTACTTCAGGATTCTTACCATCAGGCTTTTGCAGGGAGAAAGTGTCAGTGCTTGGAGAGGGCAGGATGGACTCGATGGCTCAGGAGTATTTACTGCCCAGACTGTAGCTTGTGGAAAGCTGCAGGTGTGTGAATCTACATGAGATTGGTAACATGACTGCCTCAGAGCCACTAAAAATCCACTGTTACCATCTCTGACAGTTCACCTGCAGGAAGATGGATCCTCAGAATAAGATTGAAGGCCAGCTTTATATTCTCTGCTTTTGCTACTTACTAGCAATTATCAAGTCAAAATCAGGAGAAATTTTAATCCTTGTTAGCAAAATGGCTCATTTAAGACATTGTTTTACCATACTTTCAAAATTGAGACAAAAGCTTCCTGTAGTTAATGATTACTAGACAGTCTTGGTAAACTGCCCCCCCCAAAGACTCTAAGTGTGACAAATCTACCATTAATTAAAAACCTGAGAATAGAGGTAAAAGTGCCTCAGCTTACAGTGGTGGCTGCATCCTTGCCAAACCACTATAAGTTGAGGGGAAAAAAATCCTAAGTCAGTGGTTCTCAACTGTTGTGACCTCTTTGGTAGATCAAACTACCCTTTCACAAAGTTTGTCCAAGACCCTTGGAAAACAGAGATATTTAAATTATAGTTTATAAGAGGAGTAAAATTACAGTTATGGGTAACAACAAAAAGAATTATATGGTTGGGGGTTGCCACAGCACAAGGGACTTATTAAAGGGCTGGAGCATTAGGAAGGTTGAGAACCACTATCCTAAGTATTTCCAAGCACCTCACCTGTCAAGCATCCTGCGACAGCAACTTCACACACTGGAGGGCACTGATAGTTGTTCCTTGTGGTCATGTGACCCACTAGGAACTGTGGCTTGTTACTACTGCTGTCCAGTAATGTGAGAGAGGATCATCCTGCTGATCTCTAGCACACACACACACACACACACACACACACACACAAAGACAGAACCTCAGAATCCAAATGTGGTTCTCTACCTAATAGCTATGTGTTTTGTTCATATAGTTACAACATAGACATTAGTAAGTTGAGTCTGGTACTATCTATACACATTATTTATTGCAAGTCCATGAGGTAGTTGCCATGCTGTGAGTGAAGTAATGTGAAGAATGGCAGGCTCATTCAATTATATTTCATTGACCTTGTGAGAATGACATTCTGTTTTCCAATACATGGCCATGACTAACCACAGACATTGCATCAGCCTCTTAGTTATGACGTTCCTAGGGAAAGCATGAGAAGCTTGTCTATGGATTCATGCTAAAGTGATCCCTGCTCACTGTGCCCTGAAATACTGCTAAGTGATTTGGTTCCAATTGACAGCTCCGGGAGGCGGTAAGATCTTAGGCTTCTCCTGACATTGTCTTCTAGATTGGTATAATAAATACTTCACAGAACTTGACCACACACTAGGCCCTGCAAACAGCATTGGTCATAACCATTTTCACTTTTACCTTGCCCCAGAGGTTATTATTTCTGAAGCTGTACTCTTGTGTCATCATCTGTACCCTGAAGCAGGTATGGATGATAACACTTGCAAGAGATGGGGGCCTCTGATTCACCCTCATCTCCACAGTGCTGATGAGGTCTCTACCATTTTAAAAACATTCAGAACAAATTGACAGATGCCTTTTATTATTTTCCAAGGGCTGCGTCCAAAGAGGACTCTGCGCCTGGTGCTCTGGACTGCAGAAGAACAAGGAGGAATTGGTGCCTCCCAGTATTATGAGCTACATAAGGTAAAACTAGCCAGCATATGCTGAACACTAACACTTGTAATATCAGCAGAAACCAAAAGCATTGGTTTGAATTTGGGTTTTAAAGTCTTCCATAATTGTCTAAGAACTCTTAGTCCTTTGTGGCCAGCTAACTGGCAAATACGGAGTCCTGTCAGCAAGAATGCCCTGGTGAGATGAAGATGCTATATGTGGCTTAAAAGCCCTTCTATTTCCTGATCATACACATGGCCCTAGAAAACTCTCAGCTGAATCTTGCCATTTTCTTAAGAGTCTTAATAGTTCTGCTGTGCTCATCTATGGCAGGAAGCTAGGTAACCTTCACCTCCCAACTGAACCAAGCCCTCTGCCTTTGTGACACAAACCCTCCTGGAAGTCCTGAGATTTGAGGCCCTGACACCTGGAGTTCTCAAGCTGCCTCACCTTCATGGTGGTAGGAGGGACGGAGCCACAGATCTTTGAATTGGGAACACAGAGGACTGCCTGGTCAGATATTAAACTTAGGTGTAGGTGCTGCCTGAAGCAAGAAAACTACTGTGGAAGACCATGATTTTCTAATCTATAGAGCTTCTTTAACACTGCGGATGGGAAGTCACTACAGAGAGCAACTTTTAAAGAGTAAAATGTATAAGGACGAGAAACCTTGAGAACAAGTTGAATATTAGCTTAAAGAGAAGCTATTTGAGTGTCCCCAAGTGAACAGGGGGAGGAAGTGTGTATATGCTTGCTGTGGAGGAGGAGGAGGAGGAGGAGGAGGAGGAGGAGGAGGAGGAGGAGG
>JADRCD010233511.1:12321-53705 GCA_019843815.1 Montemys delectorum | reverse complement strand
GGAGGAGGAGGAGGAGGAGGAGGAGGAGGAGGAGGAGGAGGAGGAGGAGGAGGGCCAAACTTTTATATCCAGCACCCACATACTAACTTATAATCTCCCTGAACTCCAGGTCTAAGGATCTGATGCCCTTCCTTGACTTCTTTGTATTCCAGACAAGTACAAGGTTCACAGACGTACATGCAGACAAAACACCATACACATAAAACAATATAAAAACACATAAAAAATGAATGTATAAGCAAATCATAAGCCCCAGGAGTGGGAATAAAAAGGGTTATCCACAGTGTCAGCAAGTGGTAGCAGTTCACCGTAGAGGTCTTTTGACATAGAACAATAACAAGAAGTGGAACAAACCTTACACATCACTGTTTACTTCACGAAAGCTTATTAGTTGCTCTTATACCTTACGACAGTAACTTTTACACTAGTTATGCTAGTGGGCTCTCTACAGAAGATAATTACTGGCCCACCCCACAGTCTTATGATAAATATTACAGTTCCACAGTATTTCCATATGATAATCTCTATATTGTTTAATAGGAAAAGAAATTTTTGTATATTTTTGTGGACTATATTCAACAGCAAGTATTTTGCATGGAGACAGTATATTATTATAAAGCTATATCCATAGTCGTCTTCTTGTTGGTTAGAGTTTAATAGCACAACTGGCTGAGCATGCATGGGACCAGCTGTGGAGAAAAACATTATATAGAAAATTATTGTTTTTTTCTTTTGCTCTTCTGAATGTAATTTTATTTTCTACTTACAGAATCTATTACTCAATGAATAGTCTAAAGAAATATTTTAATGAACATGTTTAGTTAATTTTTATGAGAGTGAAAGTAATTCACTATCATTTTCTTAGTAAATATGCCTTAATAATGTGCTTTTATTAATATATATACAAAAATTAAATCATAGGACAAAATTCATTGCCTAGACTGATTTTCAAAATTATATTCTAATAGCTACCTTTACTTTATAATTATGCTATCTTGTAAAATATTAGCTTAATTATTATAATACCTGTTGAAATTTACTAAAGTACTGAAAATTCATTAAGTTATTATAAAATAGATAAAACTACTTGTTCTTAGTACATGAATTTTTAAATTCACATGGAATTTTATTGCAATATCTAAAATGTTCTCTCCAAGGAAGCACCTTTCCAGCAAAAAAAAAGTATATACATGGATTTTTGGCAACAGCTTGTAGGTAAAGTAATAGAAAACAGACACTTGCAGGTCTCTCTGGGCTGGTGTACTGAGTGGACCTTGGGCACAAGCTCTGCAGCCAGTCCTACAACACCCAGAGGACGCACCACTCCCAGGCGCTCTGACACTCTCAGGATCAGAGGTGAGGAGGACACGACATGTGTAACAACAACCAGAGTAACTGGGACCAGCGGGACCAGGCACATGGAAACTCTGCCAGCAGAGTGGCTCAGGTTCCTTCTGGTCTCTCTGGGCTGGTGTCCTGAGCAAACATTGGGCCCAGGCTCCACAGCCAGTCCCACAACATCCAGAGGAAGCTCCACTCTCAGGTGCTCTAACAAGCCCAGGGTCACAGGATCCCAGAAACACAGGATCACAGAGACAGCTTCACTCTGAGGAGTTTTGACACAACCAGGATCACTGGAAGGACTGACTCCAGTCAGATTTAGCAAGAGCAGGTAGCACTAGAGATAACCAGATGGCGAGGGGGAAGCATAAGAAAATAAGCAACACAAACGAAGGTTACTTGGCATCATCAGAACCCAATTCTCACACCATAGCAAGTCCTGGACACACTATCACACCGGAAAAGCAAGATTCAGATATAAAATCACTTATCATGATGATGATACAAGACCTTAAGAAAAACATAAATAGCACTCTCAAAGAAATA
This sequence comes from Montemys delectorum, assembly GCA_019843815.1. Classification (NCBI taxonomy): domain Eukaryota; kingdom Metazoa; phylum Chordata; class Mammalia; order Rodentia; family Muridae; genus Montemys; species Montemys delectorum. The sequence continues at coordinate 51,818 of JADRCD010233511.1, read as the reverse complement.
CAGGAGAACACAGGTAAAGAGCTAGAAGTTCTTAAAGAGGAAACACAAAAATCCCTTAAAGAACTACAGGAAAACACAATCAAACAGGTGAAGGAAATGATCAAAACCATCCAGAATCTAAAAATGGAAATAGAAACAATAAAGAAATCAGAAAGAGAGACAACCCTGGAGATACAAAACCTAGGAAAGAGATCAGGAGTCATAGATGGAAGCATCACCAACAGAATACAAGAGATAGAAGAGAGAATCTCAGGGGCAGAAGACACCTTAGAAAACATTGACACAACAGTCAAAGAAAATGCAAAAAGCAAAAAGCTCCTAACCCAAAACATCCAGGAAATCCAGGACACAATGAGAAGACCAAACCTAGGGATAATAGATATAGAAGAGAGTGAAGACTCCCAAGGCAATGGGCCAGTAAATATTCTCAACAAAATTATAGAAGAAAACTTCCTGAACCTAAAGAAAGAGATGCCCATCAATGTACAAGAAGCCACAGAACTCCAAATAGACTGGACCAGAAAAGAAATTCCTCCCACCACATAATAATAAAAACACCAAATGCACTAAACAAAGAAAGAATTTTAAAAGCAGTAAGGGAAAAAAGGCAAGTAACATATAAAGGCAGGCCTATCAGAATTACACCAGACTTCTCACCAGAGACTATGAAAGCTAGAAGATCCTGGGCAGATGTCAAACAGACCCTACAAGAACACAAATGCCAGCCCAGGCTACTGTACCCAGCAAAACTCTCAATTACCATAGATGGAGAAAACAAGATATTCCATGACAAAACCAAATTTACACACTATCTTTCCACAAATTCAGCCCTCCAAAGGATAATAGATGGAAAACGTCAACATAAGGAGCAAAACTACACCCTAAAAGAAGCAAGAACGTAATCTTTCAACAAATCCACATGAACCTAATTCCACCTCTTAAATAAAAACAACAGGAAGTGACAATTACCTTTTCTTAATATCTTAATATGAAAATTAATATTACCAACAAATCCTAAGCGATTCAAATCCAAAAATATGAGGAATTAGAAATTTGTTGATTGTCATCCAATGGTCTCTCTAATTTGGTAATTGGAGAAATAGGTCCAATATTGTACAATCCATATACACTTTCAGCTTGTTTGTGACAGTGTCTTGCTGTGTACAACGTAAGGGTCTTGAAATCTTGCTTCTCCTATCTCAGCTTCTCCGTTAGTAGTATTGTTCATTTCATGTTTTTATACTATACTATGGTTTTCAAAACAGCTTATATATTTCTAAAGTATTTATATACCCAAGGGAGACATAGACAATTCACTTGGGAGGTGGCTTGTAGGAAAGAGAACAACAAAGAGTGGGACTGAATGCTTTGCTTGACGTTTGTAACTCTTGTATCAAGTTTGAAGAAGAGATCTTTATAAGTTACTCTTTCTCTGAGATGAATGCTTTTCCAAATTATCACAGCCAGTGAACCAGATTCTTACCCACACCTAATGTCTGTGCCACCCTCCAAGCAGAACCATTGTTCATTGAAACAGTTGGTGAATGACATGCATAAACCATCTTAATACACACACCATTTTTTAAATGAACGTTAACCTGTTCTCTGAGGCCTGAGAATAAAGTCACTCACTCAAGTCAAATAGTTTTGACCATAGCAGGAAGTCTATATCCAAAAATTGTGCCTACAATTTATCCCTTGGTGCAGCAGAACTGCCAACTCTCAGCTTAGCTACGATGAAGGTAAAATCCTCTGATGATTTGAGGGTCATTGAAGTACAGCCTTATTACAATGAAATCCAACGTCTAAAAATTGTTCTTATTTTGGGCTTGTACCACAGTAAGAGCCAAGATTTTAAACTCTACTAAATACAAAACAAACAAACAAGCAAACAAAAAAGACTTTATATATTTATGTTCATTTAAGAAAATACTAAGCCGGGCGTGGTGGTGCATGCCTTTAATCTCAGCACTTGGGAGACAGAGGCAGGTGGATTTCTGAGTTCGAGGCCAGCCTGGTCTACAGAGTGAGTTCCAGAACAGTCAGGGCTGCGCAGAGAAAGCATATCTTGAAAAAAAGAAAGAAAAAGAAAATACTAGTAGTGATGTACTATTTTGAAATATACAGTTAATATGTTTGGAATTATTTAAAATTTATATTGAGAAAAACGTATGTATTTTCAGTATTACTGTAGACAAGCATCTACATAACACTGTTAAATGATTGTTGTTTTATATCAAACAACCTTTATAATACTCATTTTTATTGTTATAATATTTTACAAATTTTAAGGAATATGACAAAAAAGATATTGTAGGTATTGAAGAGGGGGTCTCTGTGAGGCGTTGGGGTACAAAAGGGAAACAAGAATGTAATTTAATTCTATTTACTTAAAATATGTTTTTAAATGTTAACAAATTCAGATAAATTGAAATCATGTAACTTTTCTCATCATAATGCAATAAAAGTTTAAAAAAAAAGCCTTAAAAAAAAAAGAAAACAGACACTTAAGTTTTTGCTATGACTTGACTAAATTAGTTAATCAGAATAAAACTCATATTAGTCATCTGTCCATCACTGTAATGAAGTATCAGTAATAATTATCCTATAAGGAGGAAAGGTTTATTCTGATTCACAGTTTCAGAGATTTTGGTCCAGGATTATTTGGCTCTATTATTTCAAATTTCATGACAAGGTAGACAGAAGAACATCAGGCAACCAAACTGCTTAAACCTTATGGCGGTCAGGAAGCAAGAACATATCCCTTTGTGATAAGACTCTCCTTTCCAAACCGTCTAAGCTATGACTATATAAATATATCAATTGATTCATAAGGTCTTTATAATCTAGTCACTTTGCAAACAAACACCCCACCACTCAGTACTGCTGCAGTGTGGATCAAGCCCTCAATACATAGGGTTTCAGGAGACATTTAAGGTTCAAACCATAACAAAAATCATTCCTAAGATCAAGGCAGCACCTCCCTAACAATTCATAGCATTGAAAAGGAGTAACTAAAGCTTGGGACCTTTGCTGGCCAGATAAAAGAATTACAAGCCTGAAAATCCAGCACAAGCTTGCCCACATAGGCCTGGGAATGAGCAAGCAAGCTGTTGAACATTTTGGGAACTAGCAGACCAAGAAGAGATAGATAAGACATGTCTGGGTGGGCTCAGGCAAGCAGGGACCAGTCTGGGCAAGATGACCCAACTGAATGATGAGATATGGTTGGAGGCCAGCCAGATGCCCTGCTGCCTCAATACCACCCTTAGTAATTTCCCTATGCTCTGATCTGCATGTATTCTAGCTGGATTTGAATTAGCCAATCATGTATAGGCTATGCTAATTCCTTTGTTCCCCTAGACCTCCTTCCTATAAAAACCCCTAACCCCTGAGCCTCGAGGTCGATCCCTCTGTCTCTTGCATGAGATATGGGTCCACCCGGAGCTCCGATATTAAAACTACCTTGTGTGCTTACATCAAGATGGTCTCTCGTGTTTCCTTGGGTGCACGTTCTCCTGGGACTTGAGCGAGGGTCTCCCTACGGGGGTCTTTCAGCATAAAGTCTTATAAAGGAGATTTTCTTATTCTGATGGGTTATACAATGTTATTTCCTAATTTATAAGTTTTCTCTGATGCCTCTTTCATTACATTAGCACATGAATATGAGAATTGTTTAGAGGCATATTGTTTGTGGTTTAAGCTACTTAGTCTATCATTTTTATTGAGGCTTAATTAGAGGCTTTGCATGGTGTGTTCAGCCTGCTTTCTTATAGACCCCAAGACTACCAGCCAAGGGATGGGACAATGTACAATGAGTTGAGCCCTCCCATATTAATCACCAATTAAGAAAATGCTCTAAAGGCTTGTCTACAGTCTGTTTTTATGGAGACATTTTGTTAATGGAGGTTCTTACCTCTCAGATGACTGTACTTATGTCAAGTTAACGTAAAGGTACATCTACACAATGGAGTACTACTCAGCTATTAAAAACAATGAATTTATGAAATTCTTAGGGAAATGGATGGATCTGGAGAATATCATCCTGAGTGAAGTAACCCAATGACAAAAGAACACACATGGTATGCATTCTCTGATAAGTGGTTATTAGCCCATAAGTTTGGAATACAGGAAGAACAACCCACAAACCACAAGAAACTTAAGAAGAAGGAAGACCAAAAGGTGGACATTTCATTCCTTCTTAAAAGGGGGAACCAAATACTCACGAAAGAAATGGCAGATATTAACTATGGAGCAGAGACTGAAGGAAGGACAAGCCAGCCTAAATATAGCTATCTCCTGAGAGGCTCTGACAATACCTGACTAGATGTAGAGGCTCACAGCCATTCATTGAACTGAGTACACGGTCCCCAATGAAGGAGTTAGAGAAAGGACCTATGGAGCTGAAGGGTTTGCAGCCCCTTAGGACAAACAACAATATGAACTAACTAGTACCCTCAGAGTGCGCAGGGACCCAACCACCAACCAAGGACTATACATGGTGAGACTGATTGTTCTGGCAGCATGTGTATAGCAGCGGATTGCAAATTCGATCATCAATAGGAGGAGAGGACCTCGGCCTTGTGAGGGTTGTTTGGATGGACATATAGACTTACTTTACATTCTAGGAGTATAATAGCTAGATCATATGATAGACTATGCTCAATTTTATTAAAAACTGCTAAGCGATGGGAACTAAACTATTTACACCCTCACACCAGCAGCACATAAGCATCCTTCCCATATGGATTTAGAATCTATCAATGTTGCTATTACTATGGTACCCTTTACGCGCTGGGTGATTCCTGCAGGCATCATATTGTATAGCTATTTGAAGGTATAATTCTGAAGGACTAGAGAGAGTTTTGCTTGTACTCTATGGCTCTTTCTCCTCCCCTCAGTCATTGCCATGACACTGACTCTCTTGATTCTACTGCTCTATCATTTAGAGAAATGAAGGGCTTTTTTACTCACATGAGCTTAGGGTATGTACTAGTTCCTTGTCTGTTGCTGTGCAAAATATCATGACCAAATCCACTTATAGAACAGAGAGTTGATTTTGTTTTACAGTTGCAGAGGGAGGGTTCCCAATGATAAAGAAGGCAGGAAGCAGGCAGCAGTAGCAAGAGGCTGGCTGACCACATTCAATGTTCACACAGGAGGCAGAGAGAATAAGGAAGCTAGAAAAGCCTATAATACTTAGATCCACCCCTGGGCACATACTTTCCAGCAATTCCGACCCTCCTGAAGGACTTATGACCCACTCCCAGCATCAGCATCGCCACCTGGAAAGGACTCCAGTGTTCAGATGCATGTGCCTACAGAAGATATTTCTCTTTAAACTGGCACATGGTGACTGAGGTGATACTGTTCCAAGTGGCATAGCAGGTCATTGAGTGGGGGCCGTGACTCCTTCTAAGGGCACTACAGGAGAGCAGGCTTGTGAGAACCCAGTGGGATACTAGAAAGGAGAGTGACCCCTTAATGCTCAGCTAGGCAGGATGCTAGCTAAAAGGCCCTTTGCATGATTGCTTCTTGATGAAGTGATTATTTAAAATGTGGATTATGCTGGGCAATGGTGATGCACGCCTTTAATCCCAGCACTTGGGAAGCAGAGGCAGGCGGATTTCTGAGTTTGATGCCAGCCTGGTCTACAGAGCGAGTCCCAGGACAGCCAGGGAAACCCTGTCTCGAAAAACAAAACATGTTTACTAGAAGAAAATGTCAACATACAAAGAGCACATTACTGTGAATAAAAGTTGACTTGTGGAAGTGGAATTTAACTTTGCATTTTGAAAATAGGATCCTTTTCTCAATTTTTCAGATTAATCAAATGGTCATTGCCCAGATGTGATTGGTCCAATCACATTTTCATGTGAACAGTTATTCTCCTCTCTTCTCTTAGGAGGCCAGCATGTCACTTTTCATGTTCTAAAACATACAAAGGATTGGGGATCTAAATTAATTTCAACTGGATTTAATGGCATTTTGAAATCTTTTACATTTTAAGCAAAAAACAAATATGTTGTAGCATAATTATAATTAGCAACGTAATCTGACCTTGAGAAGGCTTCATTACATGAAGTTGTACAGTAAAATAGATTGATGTGTTCTAGTCTGCCATGAAAAATATTTAACCTTATCCTGATTTACTGCACAAATTTCTGGCAATTGAGTCATGAGGTAATAAACACTGGTGTGCTCTGGTAGTCATTAAGAAGGGCAATATTTTAAATAGCTTTTATCAAATGAGGGATGGGATTGATAATCATTCTAAATCCATCAGCTTATTTTAACTCTAACCACATTAAGAACAGAAAAAGGCTAAAATGAATATATGCAATTATATTTGCATTTCCTGTGTTTCTAGTGCTGAGAAACAAAATTTCCTCCTTACATAAATATACAAAAAAATTACCTACTTTTAGTAGTAAAATTTTTACCAACTTCCTGACCCACATTAAGTTTCACAACTCATTTCAAAAGGGATATGTTACAAATCCAAGGAGTCTTGCTTACATTATCAGGCAAGTGTGTTTTGTAGGAATTTTTATTTTGGAACCCTATTGCCCCCAAATATTTTTAATGTGGTCAGAGTGACACTACCAGAGTGTGACATCATTGCATCCTTCTTCAGATCTAGGTATAAGAACAACAAATCTGACCCATGTGACCAGTGTAATGGGTGAACTCTGTCACCACACAGCTTTCCCAGCATAATCTCCCAAGCTCATAGCCTTTCTCATCAGAAGGTGTGGTCCCAGTCAGTGCTACTTGGCGTTTAAGCATCTTGTGTTTTTTGTTCAATGTCTAACTAGTTGCATTAATCAACCAAGCATATTACAAAATTAGTTTAAATTTTATTCAACTCAGTATGTTTTTTATCTGGACTTGTAGTTTTCACTTGCCCATAATTCATATAGCACACCTGGGAAAACGTAATGATCTTGCAAGAATTTTGTACTTAATTTTCTTCTTTTACAAAGACACGAAAATAATAGTTTTAATTGCAACCACAGGCTGTGGCAGCTGTAATGGAATTGTAACCTATTCTTGGATTATAAGACCTTACCTACAACTTGGGTAATATTTATATTACCTATTTTGGTTTCACAGCATGTGAGGTTTGACTTAAGTATTGTTTCAAATGTGTAAAAAATAATATCCTGATTTCTCTGCTTCACTTACTAAACCAAATAAAACAATTGCCTTTTTGTGACTGACATAGCATCTTATTTTTCTCTGGCTTTAAAGCCACGAAGAAGGGCATTAGTTTGTATCCAGTCTACTTAACTGGCTAGCGAGAGGTTGAATACAAGGCACAAATAATTTCTGCCTCAGTGCCTCCTTATGCTTACCCAGGTCATGTTCTGATCTGGAAGGAACAGCAGCATTATCTAGTGCATGAATTTCCCAAGAAAATCAAGTTGACATTCCAGGAAGCACAGATCTGAAATGAGTGTCACGCCTTGGGCTCAAAAGTGACCCATATGGGTCAGCACATTTGGTATTAAATTACCCCATTACATGTGCTCAGGCCTCGCTAAGTTACAGAGGCAGCAACCTACTTTGGAAACACTAGCACAATTTCAATTTGCCTGAAGTTGTCTTCTACTGCCTGTCATCTAAACCATAGCCTCTGAAATTATGGGTCATTGCCCTACATGGAGTTGCTTATGTGAAAGTGGAGGTCATGGGAAATGTGACAATAACCAAAGGTTTCTGAGTGGGAAATGGCTGAAGACTAATCAAAGTCAAACAGATAATGAGTCTACAGCTTCCGAAACAGTCATCTGCAGCAGGACTTTCCTGCCACGTTAGTTCTGAATGCACAACATGCACACTTTGTATTCCAAATGACATCAGAAAGGCAGCCAGAGACACCTCAGCTCACACTGGAGCCACTGTAATGTTAGGAATGGCAGTAGAAAGTTTTCTGCTCCTATAGGAACGTGATGGGGAAAAGCAAAGACAATGTTTTCCTACATCATTCCTCAACATGTAGGTATCAAATTAGTTAGTCTTTGGATTAGGTTGTGTTATAATGTCTGATTTTTAAATTTTGCTATTTGAATTTTATAAAAGCTCATCAAATAAGGTGTTATTAGCTATACCTGTGCTTGTGGAGACTAGAGGTTAACATTAAGTATCTTTAAATTTTTGGATCAGGATCTCACTCAGTGACCCTGGAGCCCCCTGATTCAGTTGTAATAGTTCACTTGTTCTTCCTGACAACACATCCAGCTCTGGGGTTGCATATGTGTTCTGCCATGTGTGGCCTGAACATTGGTACTGAGAATCTGGCTCAGGTCCTCATGCACCCTGCATACTGGGTCATCCCTCTCCCCGTTCCCCAAAACAAACAACAACAAATGCTTCTCCTCCTCCTGTTCCTATTCTCCCCCTGTTCCTCCAGTTTAGCTTTTGTTGTTAGTTTTGTTTTTATTTTTGAAACAGGGTTTCCTATGTGGCCTGGTCTAGAACTTATGCTGCTCTGTGTCTCTGAGTACTGGGATTGTAGGCCTGTGCCACTCTGTACACCCACTATTCTTAAAGCAAGAACAGAATGTAAATTTAGTAACAGTATGGTAAGATATAATTTTAAAAGTATCTTTTTTCAAAAGTTTACACACAGAGAAGGGGCTTATAAAGAAACAAACACTACAGTGTGTCATGATCCTTTTGTGTGTGTGTGTGTGTGTGTGTGTGTGTGTGTATATATATATATATATATATATATATATATATATATATATATATTGTTTTTAACCCAAATTATTATCATTGGAAAGTAGAAGAAAGTCTCTTCCTAAGAGACCAGGAGAATGGTAGGCCCTCCATCAGTCAGTAGCCCCCTGGAGATGGCTGCCTATATCTAGCAGGACTGATTTTACTTCTATTCTATGGCTCATACAACTTAAGAGGGTACTCTGTCCAAAATGATATGAGTTTCTAGGTAGACTAGAACACCACAAGCCTGCCTAGTGGTAGGTTGAGGAGTCTACTCTCTGCCCACTCTCTACTAGCAGTGCCCAGATCCACCAGCATTGTTAAACCCTGGCTACTGTGAAGGCAGCAGCTCAGTCAAGGAAACAGCAGTAGAATCATGGGGCCCAGTTCTGATCACAGGCTGTGGAACTGCCATGAGCCTCTATCTTTCTCTCTGGAACTCTCTTAACAGTCATTCAAATGGGATTGAGCACCCAAGTCCTGTGGTACTGGTGGTACATCTGCCCAGCTCTATCACTGTCTCCTGGTAGTGGTGATTGGGGCCTGGTTTTCTAACCTCCTTAGCAATAAGGCCTTATCTGTAATTCCTGCTGACTCACCTATATATGTATAACACATATACACACACATTCACACACATACTCACAGATACACACATGCACATGCACATTCACATACACACATACACATATGCACACAGATACACACTCTCACATACACATCTACACACAGATATGCATATATACACAGTCACATAATCACATTCACACACACATACACACACAGATACACATATACACATTCACACATATACACACAGATACACATTCACATACACAGATATACATATATACAAACAAACACATACACACACACACACACACACACACACACACACACACCCTAACCACAAGATTAGAACTTTATTTCCCATTTTCTTTCAGAAGCTTTTCTTCTCATAATCTGTTAAGAAATGTTTGCATATCGTTTGCATTTACCCATTCTAGAAGCTGGGGGTTGCCCACAGCAACTAGCAGTTTGCTGGCACTAGTTTCAGGATTCTTTTTCAGGGGACTTTCTCAAAATCAATTTCTAAAGAGCCTTTGTACCCAGAAAAGCTGAACAGACATAAACAGCAATTCACATTCAGAGAGCTTGACAAGGCCTCTCAACAAAGGCAGACCGTGGTCTCACACTCGGCAATTAAACAGCTTTTCTGTCACTAGTTAAGGACAGGCGTGTCATTTGCTCCCATGGAACCCTAGAGTATCATTTAATAAAACTCATCCAGCAAGTTAGAGGCACTGTCCCAGGACAACAGTGAGGCCAGCTCTCCAGGTATGAACTGCAGGCTGAGAGAATGTGGAATGCTCCCATTCCACAGAGCCAAATGATTTGTTTCCCCTCCAAAACCTTATTATATCCCACAGAGTCAAATGGGAAGCAATCAGGCTGTTTTGTCATTTGAATTAGTAAAGGTCAGGGATTAGAACTTTGTAGTCTGAGGGAAAGTACTTTGTGAAAATAGCCCGTTTTTTTTTTTCCATGTAAGAGAAAAATAATGTGCTCCACTCATTAGATCTAAAAATCAAGTAATATAGAAGTTAGTTGGTGGCTAGACTTATAGTGCAAAAGAAGCCATTCAAAATCTGAAAGATTTTGTTTCCCTACAACTGTGAATTAGGTTCTCACTTTTATACAATGTCATCTGTGCCATCACTTCTGAATTACTCTTCATACGCTTTCTCTCACTGACTGTATCAGTGACGTAGGTAGCTGCCAGGTGATGTGATGCAGTCCTGACTTCACACACAAAGAAACAGAGGCTCAGTGAGGTTTAAAAAATGAAAAAAGGCACTCAAGGCTGCACAGACCATTGAGTTCAGAGCCTGAGCATGAACCTAGCTCTCCGCTCCCAGACTTCAGCCACAATGACTATCCGACTATTTGCTTGTCTACCGTTCATCTTCAAATACAATGTCTATCAACTTGCCATAGTGGATTGCATTGATGGATTCAGTGATATCAAATGTACTAGTGAAGAAGGGTCAAGGTACATAATTTAAAACACAAATAACACAGAATCTGCTCTGCACAATTTGAGAATAAAAGGCCCAGGAACACTAGACATAGGTTGTCCTGTTAATTTCTGATACATTGTTCTGGTATAGTTCCTGGGAAGTTTAAAAAACACATGTGTGCATTTACTTATGAAGTTAACTTTCAAAATCCTGATACAACGATTGACAAAAAACAGAAACACTTGGACTTTATGTATAATTTCTTCTTAGTTTAGTGCATCTTACAAGTAAATTTTAAGCTTTACAAAAAATACAATTTGAAAATATCCCAAACTCTTGCCATGAACCAAAATTCTTTCTTGCCATGATAAATGTTAAAATCATCGCACTATTTAAAAGTCTCTTCAGATAGGGGAATCCCTCATGATAGCACCTTAGGACATTCCGCCATGTTTAGCTCTGTAAAAGTTAGATGAGACAAGATACCAATCACATATGAATGTGTGTTTAGATCTTTTGTGTATGTATAGAACTTAGGTGCACAATACATAAGTCACTCTTCAAACTGAGGTCATCTTTCTCCTTTTACTGTATTTGTCTGAACTATCTTGTAAAATCTCCAAGGCATTTCATTGCAGCAGCATTCTCTAACATTACCAGACATAGAGCATGTCTCTGGCCAGTTCCACTTGATGTATGCCTATGACTTATAAGATCAGGGGAACAATTAGAAAAGAAGGGAGATGTGTGTCTCCAAATGCCATTGTCACCTGTGTTACTGCCTTAGTCGTTGCAATGTAAAACTGCAAGGACAGACAGGTGAACTGAAAGTTGGGCAGTGAGCTCAGAATCACAAAAGAGAAAAAAAAAATCTTCACCTGCCAAAATCGCACAGGTGCTCACTCTTCTTCTGTGCTGGCTGTGATGAGGAGATGTCCCTGGTGGTCAGTTCAGCCTGCCAGAGTCCAGTGCCACAGAAGGGGAAAAGCAAATGAAGATGAAAAGCATGATTCAGGAGCAGGACAAAGCTCTGAAACCATAGACAGTAAGCTAATTGGCTTCCAAAGAATTTGTCAGGAAAGCTTTGGCCATCCATGTGATTTTTTATCTTCTCATTTTTGGGGTAATTACCTTAATGTGGTACAGTGTGAAAACCTCTATTTGAAGATGCTTTTCTGAATCACCAGCCCAAGAACGGAGCAAATGAAGAGGAAAAAGAATATTCACTTATACACAAAGCTGTTACCTTCATGTCTTGAAAATATGCTTAATGCCTAATTATCCTGACATTCCTATTGTACAAAAATGTTGAAAATGCAAATACAATTTCTTACCTAATTATTTCATTATATGGAGGTAACACTTGTGAAGTAATAAATTCACAATGTCTTTGTGAGAGCCAGCTATTCTGGCCCTTAATGTTGAAATTTTCAAATAAAATAAACTGCATTTTTCTCATGACTATTCTGATTTGTGGGAAATGCCCTTTATGTTTATCCATATATTATGCACACCTTTTCCAGCAGATATTTTATCATTCAAATAAGATAATGACACTTTCCTGAGTAAATTATTACTGATGGGGAACCAAGAGATATGGCGAGGTATCTACCAGCATCTCCATGAGCAAATCTGTACATCTCTCTTACACATGGTTCTCAGAGTTGCCTTATAAATGGTCATCTTACTGATATTTAAATGAATTATATTTTATATGTCTTGGTTATATATTCAAAGCTTGCTGCTCTCCTGAAGGACCAGAGTTTGGTTCCTAGCATCCATACCCACTGGCTGACACCCTTTTTTGGCTTCCATAGGCATTCATACACGTGGTATATACACACAGGCATACATACATGACCATGAATTTAAATATAAAAATAAATCTTTAAAAACCATACTTATCTTGAAATAGTGAGGGAGCTATGGACAGATTATCTGGATCCAAGTAGGTAGACTTGGCTTGCTATAAAAGAGACTGTTTGGTCCCTCCTCGCTTTCTCTGCCTCTCTGCCTCTTTTTTCTCCTTAACCTCTTTTTCCCTCTCTCCCCTTCCTCCTCTCCCCTCTCTCCATGTGTTCTTAGCAGGCCTCTCCTCTCCTCTCCTCTCCTTTCCTTTCCTCTCCTCTCCTCTCCTCTCCTCTCCTCTCCTCTCTTTTCTCTCTCTCCCTCTCCCTCTCTAGCCCTATTCTACACTATACCCATGATATTGTTGCTATCTCAGGGGAAGGGATGCTTCAGCCTGGGCCTGCCTAGGCACCCCTCCCACCTCACCATACCTCACTATACAAAACATCCTCATCTTTTCCAAAACACAACAGGAGACCTCTCTGAAGGCCTATTTGAGGCCATTAGTCTTTATTCCCATTGGACAATCAGGAATCGATACCAAAGAGCTATTGCTTCCAATTACTCTCCCTCATGTAGAAAGAGCAATCTTCTGTGTGCATGAAGACTTTATGAAAAATTTTAATGACTTATTAGGAACTCAGGCTTAAAATTCAATGATCTCTGTTGACAGAAGTACAAAGAATTTAAGTGAGGATTCAATGAATTCCCCCACTGAGAAACTTTGCACATTAACAGGCAGTGTACGGATCAACTCATAGCACAGGTTGTTTCCTTATCTGGAATTTGGCAACGTCCCGTGGAATACAAGATACATTCCAGTTTACAAAATGTTAAAATTGATGGAAAATGTGGATCTTATAATCAAAGCCCTGTGGGGCATGTTTATTGAGTTTTATAGTAATAGGAATGAAAGATACAAAATATCAGAAAAATAATACTTTGCTGGGCAGTGAGGGCACACACCTTTAGTCCCAGCACTTGGGAGGCAGAGGCAGGTGGATTTTGAGTTCGAGGCCAGCCTGGTGAGTTCCAGGACAGCCAGGGCTACACAGAGAAACCCTGTCTCAAAAAATAATAATAATAATAATACTTTTTCTTTCCTTTTTTTTTTTTTGAAAAGCATTTAAGTAGCCTCTTTTTTCCCCAGTTTCCTGAAGATAGTCTAGTTTCAATGCATTATCTTGTTATAATTGTTTTCTTTCCCTCTCAAAGGTATCCTTCCTGGGATATGACTTAACATTCTAGTTATAAGTTACTCTTCCGGATAGTAATCATAAGTCTCAATAGAACAAAGTAAGCATATGATATACATGCAAAATAGTTTCAGAATCTCCAGAGAAATTACTCCTTTGCTAAAGATGGCATGAGCCTACCAAAGATCAGGTAGTTGACAAGCTCTTTCATCAATTATAGAACAGAAACAAGACCCCAATTCACAGTGTCCAGTACGGAATAACTCTACTGAATAAAACAAGAATAAAAATAGAAACAGTTAATATTTATTATTAATAAAGCTATCATTCAATGATCAGAGAACTATGTCCACTGCATGTGCCCTGAACCACTTTGGTAGTGAATATATACAATAAAAAGCACAATGCTATAAGGACGAAAACATTATTAAAAATCAGTTACCTAATTTTCTAAGCTGAATTTATAGTCATTGTATGTGTGATGTTTAAACTTTACTAAATAGCTTTATGATTAAACTGTTGCCATAAATCCAGTGTGATGAACATTTAGGTCTGTTTTTGCCGCATACCTGAGATGTCATGAAAATCTCTGTGACATCTGTAGCTGACGAGGTGACAAGCTCTATGTGGATTGATGCTAACTTCCATAATCTAAAGAAATTCCAAGAGCCCACTAATTTGAGAGGGGTGGGTATCCCGTGCAGTACTTGGAGGGAAGAAAAGGGGAAAATGATATAATTATATTGTAATTTCAACAAAGTATATTAAATAAGTCTAAACTCCTGTTGCACTTTAGGAAAAATAAGTATGTAAGTATTGCCTTTTCTTTTTGTTTATTAGATATTTTCTTTATTTACATGTCTATGATTTCTCCTTTCCCAGTTTCCCCTCAAAACAAAACAAAACAAAACACACCAACCCCCCCCCAAAAAAAACAAGAACAAACCCAGGTTGCCTCCCCCCTCCCCCTGCTTGCCACCCCGCCCTCTCCCACTTATTGGTCTTGGCATTCCCCTACACTGGGACACAGAACCTTCACAAGGCCAAGGGCCTCTCCTCCCATTGATGATCGACTTTGCAATCCTTTACTATACACATGCTGCCAGAACAATCAGTCCCACCATGTGTACTCTTTGGTTGGTGGTTGGGTCCCTGGGAGCTCTGAGGGTACTAGTTAGTTTATATTGTTGTTTGTCCTAAGGGGCTGCAAACCCTTCAGCTCCTTTGGTCCTTTCTCTAACTCCTTCATTGGGGACCCTGTACTCAGTTCAATGGATGGCTGTGAGTCTCTACTTCTGTATTAGTCAGGTATTGTCAGAGCCTCTCAGGAGACAGCTATATCAGGCTGGCTTGTCCTTCCTTCAGTCCTCCCTTCCTGCATAGTTAGTCTCTGCAACTCCTTCTGTGGGTATTTTGTTCCCCCTTTTAAGAAGGAATGATTTTGGTCTTTCTCCTTCTTGAGTTTCTTGTGGTTTGTAGGTTGTTCTTCCTGTATTCCGAACTTCTGGGTTAAAGTTCCCAGACCTGCCCCAGATCTATGAATTCCCAAGCACAGCCCAGTTTAAGAATTTCTGCCTTAATATACCTGCAAGATAACTATGAATAATCCCCAATTTTACAAGTAAACCAAGGACAGAGTAGTTAAATAACTTACCTCTTGTATTTTCATCCCCTGGCCAAAAAGCATATCAAATATCATTAGAACCTGCACATCTTCAAGGGTAGCTCTTGCTGCTGATTAGCAGTCACAAGGGACATGAGAATTGCATATCCATTCTATCCTGAGGCCAACCACCTCTTAAAGGGATTACTCACACACCTAGCCTACTTATCTGTAGTCTTCAAACACCAGAGACACTGAATGAAGGAGGCAGAAATGCAGGAAGGACCAGGGCAGGGTAGGGGCTTGTCTGATTCTTTGGTTTCCCTCACCTTGGGCTTTTCTTCCTCTAGACTCCCAAGTTCTCCTCAGGTGGCTTCTCAGAGCAGCCATTATTTCTAGCACATTTGAAGCTATTTTCTACCTTAGCTACTTTCTCTTCCTCCCTTCTGATGATTGCTGTTTCTGTTTATTACTGTTCTCAGAGAAGGGAAATTGTTTCTCCTCATCCCCCTTAGCTCGTTGCAAATACCTATTTGGATCTCTGCCTATAATCTCTGTAATTCCTTAGACTTCTTTTATCTAAAATATACCTATTAAGTTATCTTAACTCTTTTCAAAGTCAAATTGCTTCATCTGCTTATTATTTTCCTTGATTTTGCCTGACTACTTTAAAACTCAGGGAGTATGAAAAGCAATTGTTAAACCTCTCGGTGGTCCCAGGATGCATTTATTGGTTCCTGTAATTGAGTCTTGCTGATTATACCGAGTGTTATTAGCCTCATGTTGTACCAACTTTAACATAACAAACCATAAGGTTTTAAAAATGTGTTTTTAATATTTTTAAATACCATTTAAAATTTCATGAGGCAGTTCATTTCCTGTTGCTTATCGCCATGCCCTCCTGGGAGTGGAAGCCATTTCATTTCAGTAAATCTAACACAAGGTGGGATTCATCTCAGATGGTGAAATAAAGACAGGGTCTGCCAAGGTCATGCTTGATCCAGACTTCACCTAAGAAGGAGAAACTAATTACTACTCAGCTTCTAAGTAAGATTACTTTATTATTCCCTTATTAAAAGGACCTTACAAATTTCACTTGTATTTTGATAACTTATGATCATTTTTAAAGGCAACGTCACACCAAATAGCTTACATAAAGTATTTTTATATAATTGCTTTCAAAATACATTATTCTTTATTCTAATAAAATATTAATTCCTTCCCATGTGATAAAAAGTGCCTTTCATGTGCCTTTGGCTAGTTTTCCACAAAGCAACATCTTCTAAAGCTCTAACAAGGTTGTTTTCAGCATCGCAGACAATGCAGGACATTTTCATTACCCACAGAGATCCTCATGTTCCCCTTTGTAGATGACTTATCTCCCATACTTTTTCTTTCTTTTTATTATGCTTTTGTTTCATTTTTAAATTTATTTTTGTCTGACACATAAAAATGTACAGTCATACTTACAAAGGGGATAACATGAATGCTTTGATACATGGGTGAGAAGCATAATACTTAGATATGGTTAAAGTCCTGTCTCCTCAAACACATCATTCTTTTTAGTGTAAGAAGCTTTTTCCTTTCTTGTGCTCTTCAGGAAGACATAGAATATACCTGATAACACAATTGCCTGTGACAGTAGCTTACCAGGACTTCTTGCCTCTAGCTAACTAGAGCACCCACCCACTAGTCACTCTTCCCATTGTGTGTTTTACCCTTAGTCCTCCCAACCTACAGAAATTACATTTTTGCTCTCAACTTTTGTGAGTAGAAGGACTGATTTTAAGCATTTATAATATTCTATCAAACCTTATATATTGTAGGATCTTTATAAATACACAGTAAAGCTTGAGAACTGTGGCAGGAATGGACAGAAGGACTAAAAAGTTGTTATTGTCACCTTGATCACCAAGTTCCAACATAGGACTTGCTTTTGTGTTCATAACAACTAGGCTTATATATATATATGAGTGTCTTATATACATGCATGTGCTTAGACACAAAAGATGCATGCATACATGTATTTCTTCTTTCTCTCAACACATGTAATCTCAAGCTTCATAAGTGCCAGATATTATTTTAAGTTTATCCTCCTCTTGGTGTCCAGTCAAGTAACGACTGATAATAAAGTGGCTAGATAAGTCAGAGACCACACAGACAAAGATGAGTACTGAATAAAGAGAAAGACAAAGCAGGGAGAGGGATATTGGAGGGTGTTTGACCTTTGATAGAGGGCCATGGAGAAGAATTTGTGAAGTGGTGTTGCCATAATAAAGACATAAAAATGTCTGCATGGAATCCAGAAAAGTGGAGGAAAAGCAACAAGCTATGACAGGGATACTGATGCAGATCATGCTTGGCACTCAAGAGAACAGGAAGGAAACATTTGGGCTTAAAATGGAGCAGAGAAAAGAAAGAAACAAAAAGGGAGGGCCACTAATAAGAAGCAGCTGGGTCTAGTCAAGCTTCCTGGACCACTTCTCTGAGTCAGATTGAAACAGTTGGAGACTTCTGAGCAGAGTAGACTCATGATCTATGCCAGGAACTGGTCAAATGATGGCCTTGCTTCTGAGCTGAGAATATACTGAAGGGTTCAAGGACTGAATCACTTTCACCAAGATAACTGTAGCCACTGACCCCTTAAAGCCATCAGATGGGCCAGTATGTCCCTTCCAACAAGCGAGCCAGCTTCCTTGATTAGGGATAATCTTATAGATAACTTGCTTGTTCTCTTTTCAATATTTTCAATATTCTATAGACAACTTGTGGCTTCTTGAATTATAAACCAAATAACTAGCAACACTTTCCTCAGATTCCTTCCTAATCATGACGTCTCTTCCATTCTTTCACTGAAGAAACCTGAGAATCAAAAATGAATTTAGGCATTTCAAGATTCAGAGGTCACACAAGTACTCAACAGAGAGAGATGATCACACATGAACAAAATGAAGCCTGACTTCTTAATTTATTTACTGCTAAAATTCTAACTTGCCCACCCACCTGATTTGTATCTAAACCCATATGTCTTCTTTGAAGTAGTAATAGATATCTATTAGTTCAACACCTTGTTATTGAGCACATGTGTTCTCGCTGCTGTTCCAGATTCCTTGGAATATTATTACAGAACCTATGTGCTTCTAAATTCTTCAAAATTGCTTATTTAATTGAGTGTCTTGCATTTTATTCACTAGACCATATGGCCAATAGGCTATGTTCATCTGGTCACTTGGCTAGCTGGTCAGTCTAAGTTGGTCTCACTTGTATATATGAACAATGGAGCTGGCTGTCAACAAGCTGTTCTTCACAGGTGATATCCTCTCTAATGTAGTTTCTGTACCTATCTGTCATAGGACTATTGCACAAGATGGAGCCTTCTTGTGGTGGACTTTCTACTATTACATAAAACGTGTTCAAGTCACAAGCTTCTTGAAGTAGGCTATTACCATGTGTTTTCAGAGTGTATTGTTAGAAAAAGTCAGGGGGCTGTCCTGGATAAAGGTCTGGTAAGAATATTACAGAAAGAAGGAAGGAAAGAAAGAAAAGTGGGAGGGAGGAAAGGAAGGAGGGAAGGAGGAAGGAAGGGAGCATAATAAGAGGGAATTCTTACTGTTCAAGGAAAAAAGGAAGGCTGCGTAAGAAAGTAAAGAATACTATTAAGAGCGATGGCGGAAGCCTTAATTCATGAGAGGTAGTCAGAAAGTCTAAGAGATGACATATTTTGGCAGAAAGCTAGAGGGAGAGGGAGAAAATCTGAAGTCAGAGAAAGTGAACTAGTGCAAAGGATAAGAAACTGAAAATGGTTGAATGGGAAAGGGGTGGGTTGCAGTGGTAGTTGAGTGTGGGCACAAAGAGCAATGGTACTCTGAGGTGAAAGCCACATGGAACATTTAAGGGGAAAAGTCACATCCCCTGGCATAGATTCATTAACAAGATTCCTATGCCCAGAAGAGGCTGCAGAATGGTGAGGGTTGTTGCATCTAGCTTTTGCAACCCCACCTAACCTCCAGGAACAGACTATGCTACCAGCCCCCACCTAGAGAATACTGGATCTGCAGATGAAAAACAGCCGCCTCCAATCTACCTCAAGCAGCATTCGCTTCCCAGTACTCCCAGATCAGCACCCTAAATCTGCACTGAATTTCAGTTGCTCAGCCATCTTTATTCCCAGCTCAACACTCTCAACCTCCTGTCTGGAGAAGCAGCCTGTGATCGCTCTGCCCAAGATCTCACATGGCTGGTTGGCTTTTCTACCTCCAAAGCAAGGGGAAAACTCTCTCTCCTTCTTCTTATATCTGCTCGCATGCCTGCAGGAATCCTGAAGGCCCGCCTATTCCTTCTGCCCAGCAATTGGCCCATGGGATCTTTACTGATAGATCAAGAACCAATTGAGGAACAGGACATTAGCATCAGGACCATCCCTCCAGAAGGGTCAAGGTGGAAATGATCTGGACACTACCTTAGCACTCGGACAGCACAGTGATACTAGCCAGGGTTGCTGGAGTTCAGGTGGATATTGAAAGTAGAGCGACAGGATTGGGGATAAATGGGGATAGACTCCATCTGGAAGGTAATGTCAAGAATAGCTGTCAACATTTCCAGACTCAATGACCTCAGTGCTTTTGCTGTTAACTAAGTCATTCCTCCTTAGAGGTAAGGAGACCAAAGCAGAAAGAAGCTATGTAATGACAGACGGGAAGAGAAAAGGCTTGTGATGGGGCTATGAGCCAAGGAATGTAGACAGCATCTGGGGGATAGAAAATGAAGAAAATTTCTCAGATCCTCCAGATGGAGCTCATCAGCAGTACCAGCATCTTGACTTCAGCCTTGAGAGATTCACTTCATAACAAAAGGAACATTTTTTTGTAGTTATTGCAGGTTGTTAAACTATAGTGATTTAAACTATAGTAAAGCAGCATAGGAAACTGATACATGAACAGCTATATTAATCTGAATGTGAAATCCAGGAGAGAGATTTCATCACAAAATAGAATCACTTAAAAAGGTTGCAATTCCCAGGAGAGTAAGCATGAACTGAGGGGAGTTGAGGTGCTTTTATATTATTTCTGACCACCCAATACCCAAGGGCAGAGTGCCCTTGGTAAAAGAGTAAAAACAGAGAAAGAGCATCCAGTAAGACACAAAGAGAGCTGACGGTTTGAGATCCCAGAAGCCAAGGGAAAGCAATATTTCCAGGCAGAGGCCAAGTGCCAAGTGTAGTTCAATTGGCATTTGTGACTTTATGGTCATTTGGGGCGGGGGGGGGGGGGTTGTAAAACAATTTATTTATTTTCTTTTTTTTTTCCTTTTAAATTAGGTATTTTCTTTTATTTACATGTCTATGATTTCTCCTTTCCCAGTTTCCCCTCCAAAAAACAAACAAACAAACAAACAAAAACAACAAGAACAAACTCCTGTTGCCTCCCCCATCCCCATGCCTGCCACACCACCCTCTCCCACTTATTGGCCCTGGCATTCTCCTACACTAGGGCACAGAATCCTCACAGAGCTGAGGTCCTCTCCTCCTATTGATGATCGAATTTGCAATCCTCTACTATACACATGCTGCCAGAACAATCAGTCCCACCATGTATAGTCCTTGGTTGGTGGTTGAGTCCCTGGGAGCTCTGAGAGTACTAGTTAGTTCATATTGTTGTTCATCCTAGGGGGCTGCAAACCCTTCACCTCCATAGGTCCTTTCTCTAACTCCTTCATTGGTTACTATGTACTCAGTTCAATGGATGTTTGTGAGCCTCTACATCTGTATTAGTCAGGTATTGTCAGAGCCTCTCTCAGGAGATAGCTATATTTAGGCTGGCTTGTCCTTCCTTCAGTCTCTGCTCCATAGTTAATCTCTGCAACTCCTTCCATGGGTATTTGATTCCCCCCTTTTAAGAAGGAATGAAATGTCCACCTTTTGGTCTTCCTTCTTTTTAAGTTTCTTGTGGTTTGTGGGTTGTTCTTCCTGTATTCTGAACTTCTGGGCTAATAACCACTTATCAGAGAGTGCATACCATGTGTGTTCTTTTGTGATCTTCATGGTCATTTTTGATCTCAGGCCTAGAATGTTTTATAATTGCCTATAAAATGCAGTTGAGATTGTGGGCAGCCTACCTGTAGAGCATATTTGCCTTATGCTTTTAAACTTTATATACCTTACTCCTCTCTTGTAAACTGATATATCTCGAGAGCAATATTTGGATGCAGAAATCAATGCTACTTCATTTCTTCCTTTCTTGTATATTTCAAGGTTCCTCTTGTCTAGGACCTAGGGTTACATTGTAAACAAACATAATTCTCAACTCACCAGAACTTCCAGAATAGTGGCTTTTTCTTGAGACTAATATCACTTTGTCCATCAGAGTTTGACCCAGGCTTTCCCATAATTTCCTTCTACTCTTGGCACATGGTCTTAGAATTCATCACATGAGAAGTAACCAGTCAGGGTCTTCTGGTGAGCTCTGACCCCCTGCAATGCTATCCAGGTCTTTGTAAATGACACACTTCACAGATCATCAATATGATTTACTGTTAAAACTAAGATATCCCTGCAAGAGAAAAGGAGGTCCCATTAATAATCATACTGAGATAGGTGAGAAAACTAGGTCTGCCCAGGGCTAATAGGGATGCTTGGCCACCCATTCCTCAGCTTCTTCTTAATAGCTATCAAATAAACACATTTCCCCCTTGAATAAACATATCTAGTAAAATAAGACTTAATATTTTGTCTTTCACTTTAATTGATGACAAATGTATAGGAAAAAATGTTTTAAAATTAAAGGTTTCTGTACCTTTTAACAGTGTCCCTGGAGACTTTAATTATTTTATCCAGTACCCATCATTATAAAGAGCCTCAAAATAAATCCCTATAAAAATGAATCCTGGAAAAAAAATCATTGCTGTTTTTCTTTTCCCACGTCTGAGGATTAAGCTTAGGGCCTTGGTCAGTGGGATGAGACCTCTACACAGAGCTTGATACTCAGCCCTCTTTGAACTTTTAGAAATGTATTCTCATTTTTATTGATGGATGCATACACACATGCTGCATATGTACTCACAGAACCCAGATGAGGGCATTAGATTCCTGGAGCTAGAGGCACAGGTGGCTGAGACATGTCCTTGAGTTCTGGGATCCAAATTCTGATCCTCTGGAGGAACATCCTAACCTCTAAGCCATCTCTCCATGCCATACTCTCAGGTCTTACTGAGGCAAGGACTCACTCAGTTGCCCAAGCTGACCTTGGACTTGCAGTCCTCCTCTTTGGGCCTCCTATGTGGCTCATAAGATTACAAATGAGCACAAGAGGCTCCAGCAGCAGCTATTTCAAGGAGCTAGAATTTGGCTTTCTTTTGCAAAATAATGAAAGCTCAGTAGGGCGTCACTCTAGCCTTTCACTTACATCATCAGCTACAGATAGAGCTGCACAGTGTCCTCTTGTTACCAGTGGGTTCCGGTCTAAACTTCCCCTTTCACCTTTCCCCTGCAATATTTACTGAGCTTCATACTTGCTGATGTTACGCTGGGGATGCAGCATAGGTACACACAGCTTTGCCCCTTGCCTCTTCTAGGATCTTGAGTACTTCCTGGCTCTTAATGTGGCCTTAGGAACTTTACTTGTAGGAGACCTTGAATTTTTACAGGATCAAAATGAGAAAACACAAATGTAATAAAGTACAACAGGCCAGCATATTAGATCGGGCTGTGGTGTGCTTGTCTCGAAAGGTTCAGAGATCACTTAGGGAACTGAGAGCCTTGATGCTCCTGTCAGGCTTCCATTCAGAAAGTAAATTTTAAGCTATATTTCACATCTTAACTAATAGTAGTATAGGTATTTGAACAAATAAAGCATATGGGGATGCTGTCAAAAACCACGAAGTGCACAAGTGCTGTCTATTTTCTTGAAGAAGAAAAGTCATGAGCTGAGTTGGAGTGGCTTTGGACTACGCTGATTCTTAAGTAAAAATTGCTTCTGTAATAATTTTTTTTTTTTTGCAAGGCAAGAAAATTATGACTATTATTGATGGCTATTCTTTGTTGTTAACTTGGCCACATCTGGAATTAACTAAAACCCAAATCATCAGAAACACCTGGGAGGTATTTTTTCTTAATGAAATCATTTGATGCTGGAAGACCCATTTCTAATCCAGATCTTTGAGGTAGAAGATGATAAACCTTCAATCCAAATCTTTTGAAGTGGGAAGATCCACCTTTAATCTGAACCACAGCTTCTGACGGCGCCTATAATAAAAAGAACATGGAAGAAGGAAGCTCTTTTTGTCGTTTTTTTCTCACCCTATCTTCACTGCTATTGGAACCTACTTTTTTTAGGATCCCAGTGTGTATATACTATGAAGACCAGCTGGGACATCCAGCTTCATGGACTCAACAACTGGGTTCTTAGACTTTCCATTCATAGGCAGTCATTGTTGAGTTAGCTGGACCACGGCCTGTAAACCATTCTAATAAATCCTCATTATATATAATATATACAATATATCATATATATATAATTTCCTATATACATTTATGTATGTGCATATTTATATACATATGTATCTATCTATAGGTAGATAGATAGATAGATAGATAGATAGATAGATAGATAGATAGACAGACAGACATTCATTCTGATCAGTTCTCTTCCTGTAGATAACCTTGACTAATACTTCTTTTTTTTAAATGACATGTCTGGCCATAAGAAAATAAACCCAGAGAGATCTTAGAAACATTTAAAGAGGCTGAAGTAGGCTTCCCAAGAAAGAGCAGGACAAATGGAGTTGACCAGAAAGCACTCTGCTACCTGGCACACCCTCATCATCAACCACAAAGCCATGCTTTTTTCTTCCAAAAAGTGTTCATTGAGAAATCAGTTCTAACCTCTGAACCTGGAGAAGGAAGAGAGTTGGTAGAGATGAGTATAATGAGGCAGGAAGGGATTTAGAGGGGTAGAGAATGAGAAAGCTGGCCTTAGCCACTGTATGGAACATTTCTGTAGCTGCAGATAAAAATCAACATGAAGCCAGGGACATGAAGTACGGGGCCAATGTATGTCACAGAGGGAATCAAAATACTAGTGTGGAATCTTGAGTCCCACGATTTTCACCAGCTATGTTGCTACATCAGTAATAAAACTATAGACTGAGGTGGAAACCATTAATGTGACATATAAGCCCCCTTTAAGCCTACTTATCAAATATCCTAGATGTTTCCTTTTTTTAAATACTGGAACTAATAGGATCCTATTTTCTATGTAATTAAAATATATCCTTTAGCTGATGCTCATGCACTTATTTTTAGCCTGCTGACTCATTATGGTTGCCATAGTGACATTTATGGAGCAATCATATGTCTTAATACACTTAGGGGCTATTGTTGGACTTGACTAACACAGGGGAGAATTCATTCAAACCCAAAGTACTTCAAATAATATTGTAAAAATGGGACAAGGATTGTCCCACAGCAGAATACCTCTGAGCACACACACTGAATGACAGGTATGGGCTTCAGGGAGCTGTTCATTCTGCTCCTGTCTCCAGCATGATGAGGGGCTAAGCTGAAATAGGCACCTGCAATTTTAGTACTAATGTAACTTACCCAAAGCTGCCCATTTCCTCAAGCTTCAGGTAGTTGAGTTGTAAAATGAAAATAAGATGTGACACTCAACCTTGTCATTAATTTTCTTCTACCTCTCCCCTGGGTACCCACAGCTGCTCAACACCAAATGCTGGAGTCTGTAAAAGAGCACAAAGTTTGCGCTCCAGGGTAGACCTGGCCAGAAAGCAAAGCGTGTTCTTGATGTCCTGTAGTAAGAGTTGCTTCTCTACCCGCCTCCAGGCAGAACTGGGTGTGGATCAGAGCTCTGTAAAGAGCCAACATCTTTCATCCTGGAACCACAAGATCTAGCTCAGCAGCAGATGATTGCAGCCTCCCAGCACACAGAAGATGGTCTGCTGTTGACATTCTCCCTGAGCTTACCACCTGACCAAACAGTGTTGCCCCCATCCTCTGTGAAGCCTTAATAGCCAGAATGCTGTACTGGGGCCAACTGCTCCAAGTCAGTACAGCATCTGTCTTCTTTGAAGATTAAAGTGAGAAGGCTATACTATTAATTCAAGTAATTAAGAGACTCCTTTCTTTTCATTTGATTTGGAGGTTTTAGTGTCACTTTAAATAAAAACCAAAAATATGTTGAAAAACATGGGAAAATGGACATATTTTCTTATCATTTTCTCGTGAATTATTTTCTCTATGCTATGAGAAAGTTAAGTTATAAAACAAAAACGAAGCTAATTTTATGGATAAAAGGATAATTTATGGAGCACAGGTCTATTTTATTTTAAGAACTGCCTGGGATTTTATAAAAGCAAAGAATACACACATCATCCTTGTGTTTATGCTATAAAGCAAGCAATTTAAAACATTCAATATGTATTTTCAGCAGTTTCTTTCTTTTTAACCTTGCATTGCCACCAAAGAATGCTAATGGTTACCAAATTTCTCTTGGCCAAGTTGCTTAATCCTTAAGAAAAAAAAAAAAAAAAAAGGAACAGTAGGGAAAAGACATGTTGCAGGATGTGATTGTTGCATATGATAGTTGTGAACCCTGACCCTGACCCTGATCTGAGAACTTCAACTAAAAAGTCACAGAAGCATTCCTCTGCTTTGGGTTATGTACATTAAATGATAATGAGCGATCACTTTCATAGCCCCTAATAGACAGCTTATTAGGAGGGAAGTGTGGGTTACAGATCATATCCTAACTTATCCTTGAGCTCTTTAGACTTTCCTCTGGATATCCCAATTTATTTCAATTAGAGTTAGTCATCTCAGCAACCAGGCATTTTGTCTCAAGAAGTAGGCTTTGCTCACTATGCTCTGTAAACAAGCGACAGATCTCTTGCCCCATGCACTGAGAAGGGAGCAAGTCCATAGAGCATGGCTTTGTTTCCTGTCACTGGCAGTAATCAGCTTTCCCCACCTAGAGCAAGCAGCTCATGACAAAGAATATGCATATGTGACAACACATTCCTGAGTGGCAGTAGTTCATTCCAATTAGTTTTTGCAGAGTGATGTCCCAACACCATCCCTGGACGCCAAGACTAAGATGATGTCATGATAGAAGAATAGGTGGTATGATGTATGGTGTATGGCTTGTTTTCTTGCTCCTTTATAGGAAACATATGGCAATGTTTAAACAGAAATAGAAAACAACAACATACTGCTCTGAAGTTAGCGATAGCTAATGGAACCATACATGAATGGAGATCAAGCATCTCTCTACTATGCCAGGATTCTGGTTTGCTGATATCTCTACACATCCTGTTTTATTTGGCTTGAAGGGAAGCTTTATTATTTTAGACTTTGATTCCTAATTGGAAGGAAATTCTGTAGCAAGATGTTTTTATTTGCATTTTCACTCCTCTCTGTGCTTAATTAAATTACTTTATTAGCAGAGATAATAAATTCTAGCTGAGTAGACTTTGTATTATGATCATGTAAAAGTTAAAATCTATTCATTTTTAAAACTACATTCTTTGTATTTCTGACTTAAAAGTAAAGATTTGTGACTGGGAAATTAGAAATGGCCCTCTGGAGATGGGACACAAAGCCATAAAAGATAGAACTGGGCTATCTATATCCACACCACACACTTTTCTCTCAATTCTACTTTCATTTAGAAGATATATTATAATTTTACTTTTCTCCTTCCTGCAGTGTTCGGGGTAGAGGTAGAGCAGAGTAAAAGATTAGGACATCCAAATTGCATGTCCACCTGCTGACCTTGCAGCAATATACAGTTAAATGGGCCCTTAATATAGACCATAAATTTAAATATGCTGCACATTAGTATTTCAAATGATGGTACCATAAGGCAGTAGCTACATCTAAGGGCAAAGATAGCTGCATTTATGATTAGCACCTTGGAACTTTCCTTGAAAATTAAGTGAAGACACAACTATGACTACAACCCTGGTTTATTAACCTTATTTTTTAAAAGTTTATTACTGATTTGTGAATTTTGTACAATATATTTTGGTCATAGTCACTCCTCCCCCAATGCTTCTCAAATCCATCACTCTCAACTTGTCTTTTGTTTTTCTCCATCAAGATTAATTTGTCTAGTCCATATATCCTTAAATATGTAGTCTTCCACTGGAACATGATCAGCTTACCCGGACTATCCTGTTACAGAAAACTGACTATTTTTCTTCCAACAGCTAACAATTGCCAGTCACTCCAAGGCTAGGGTAGAATTTTGTGCCCAACACTCTTATACATGCTGGAATTTGGTCTGACTTGGGCTTGCACAGGTCTTGTATACGCTGTCACAACTGCTATGAGTTCATATGTGCCATGCGTGTACAGAAGACACTGTTCCCAGTAGTCACCCACTACACCTGGCTCTTAGAGTTTTTCTGCCCCAGGCAATTACTCCTGAGTTTTGGAAGCATGAGGTGCAGTATATTTGATCTAGAACTGAGAATTCTGCAGTCTTTTCTTTTCTGTCCCTGGCCTGCTGTTGCTCTCTGTAACACTCACCATCTACACAAATAGAAGCTTCTCTGATGAGAAGTGAAAGATGCATTAACCAATGGGCATAACAATAAGTTATTAGAAGTCAGTCTAACACCATGTCAATTAGCAAAATAATAGGACCAACTCTCCCCTAGGAGCTACAAGGTATCTGGCCATGGGTTTGTGACCTGACAATGGCACTAAGGATGGGTCCCATCTCCTGTAGCAGAACTGAAACCAGAACGTGCTTGGTTATTCTCATGACATTGTGACACTATTGCCCCAGTGGGCACTGTCTTGCTAGAGCAGCAAGACATTTGGACATCAGCTCACAGGGAACATAGTTGAGTAAGAATGATGATTACTTTTCTCTTCCTGCAGAGTACATAGCACACTCTAGTACAGAAATGCCTTAAGCAAACTGGTTCAGAAACTACTATTGCTAGTAAGAATAATTGAGCGATTTTATTACATTTGCTCATACATATATAACTTTTCAAGTCAACTCTTAGGCTTGACAAATCTCAGGACAGGAAATTATACATCTTAGAACTGCAAGGAAATACACAGAATGGATATTGATCAGGGCAGAGTGATATAATTTTGACAACAATCTGTAAAAGGTAATTTATTAAAGAGCACAGAAGCAGCAGATGGGAATCAAACATTTATCTCTTTTTAAATTTTATTTAGGCAAATGTTTCCAAGTACAGTTTGGTGATGGAGGCTGACTCAGGAACCTTCTTACCCACTGGGCTGCAGTTCACCGGCAGTGACAAGGCCAGGGCTATCATGAAGGAAGTCATGAGTCTCCTGCAACCCCTCAATGTCACCAAGGTCTTTAATAATGGAGAAGGAACTGATATTAACTTCTGGATCCAAGCTGGAGTGCCTGGTAAGACCAAAAACAGAGGAGATGCTCCTGTATGCTGTCACCAATTTAAAATAACATCTCTATTTAAGTGTCCCAGTAGTTCCTGGCACTAACCACTGACATGGAAGTCCTACCCTTTTATCAGTAAGGTATATTCTAATTACATTCACAGTTGGGAAATGGTACTCATTTTGCACATGTTTATCCTCTGTTCTTCACTCTCTGAGATCTGTAGTGAATGATTCTAGAATTCAACCTACATATCTGCTCTTTGATTTTGATTTGTTTTTAAAGATATCTGTTTTGTAATTTCACCACCAATTTTTGAGAAATGAAGTAGAAAGCAGTCACTGCTGTCAATACCCCTGGGAATCCTCACTTACTCGAATACTGCTATACCCAGACACTGTTTTATCAAAACTTCACAATAAGAGCTTCTGTCTTGGAAGCTGGAGTTCTTCCTTATAATTGTTCTGCATTTGAGTTATATAAATGGAAAGTCTAGCCTTTGAGTTATTTAACTGTTTCTGAAACTCTCATATGTTATAGGAACTAAAAATAGGCTCTCCAGGTCCAGCTCTGCCACTTTGTTTCCTGCTCAAAAAACAGATCTCACCAACAGCTGCGTAGATTTAAATTGTAAAGAAAGCTCATTCTTGATATATTGTGGGTTTCAAAGGCATACTAAATATCAATAGCTAAAAATGAAAAGATCTTTCCTTTTGTGTGGTGGAAGACTTGAATTCTTTCCATTTGTACTATGGATATTTAAACAAAAACCTGAAATTCTCTGAAATCCATATTTCCATTTAGAATGAGGCACAATGCCTGGCTATATCCAAACATTATAATATGATCTGGATACCAAGTATAAGGACAGAAGCTTGTACTGAGTGGAACAGGGTCATTTGATCAAATTCTCCATTTCCTTAGTGAGCCTTCAACTGAGAACCACCAACTCAGCTGCTGTGAAGAAAATGCTAGCTCAGAGTGAATCATACTGGAGACTTACCAGGAGTGACCAAAGCAGAGGAGGAACTAAAGTCCGCAGCAGAACTGAGACAAAAAAAAAATTACACCAACCCTCCTCCCCACTACCTTGTGTTACCGTGTTTGATCATGAAAGCCCCTTGCCTTATTCCTTCATGTTCCATAGGCATTGATCTGTATGAAATGAACAGGTAGATTAATTACCTTCATAGGACACAATGAGATACCATCCCTTTGGGCCTCAGCAAAGTCAGGCTTGATTTTTCACATAAGAGTGTGGAATGTGGAATGTAAGCCTGTTTTGGTTGCTGAATTAGTAAGCTACACTTTATTGATCTTCCACCATTTATGAGACTCCTAGTCAAGCTTCTTTTAAAACAATACTTTTAATCTGAGACCATCCTTTGGAATCTGGTACAGTTACCCTTATTTTCAAGATGGGAAAATAAACTCAGAGAGATTAAATGACTTGCAGAATCCAAAGTCACCCTGAGATCAGACCATTTTGGTGTCAAGGCTGATGGCATTTCCTTCCACACCATGTAGCAACACAGAGGAGTCTGGAATGCTGATGGTCTTCCCAGACTCAGGCAGTGTCTAAAATGTTTATCTTACTCAGCTTTTGCTTATGCAAAGGATTCCAGCCTATTGCTCCTTGGAATCATTTACCACTGGGAGAAAGGAGTTTGTTATTGTAAATAACTGCTTATTGCTCTTCACATTCCTTGTTCTCCTCCTTTCTCCTCTAGGTCAGCAGGTTTTCTATAGAGTCAGTGTTTCATTTTAGATGACTATAAATATTTCCCTGGATTCTTTACTATTTCCTTTACAGTATTATGAGATGGAACCCCTGCTACCACAAAGCTATCTTTGAAACAAACAAACAAACAAAATGTTACTTGTGCATGTGTGTATGCATTCCTCTGTGTATATGTGTGCATGTGTCCGTATGTTCGTGTGTGGGGTGTGTGTGTGTGTGTGTGTGTGTGTGTGTGTGTGTGTGTGTACATTTACCCAGGCACTCATCTGAATGTCAGAGGAGAACTTGCTGGGAATTGGTTCTTTCCTTCCATCATCTAAGTACCAGAGACTGGACTCAGGTCATCAGACTTAGCAGTAGGTGCTTTTATCCAGAATCATCTTCCCACCCCTAAGCTATCTTTTGTTGTTTTCAATTCTGGTTATTCCTGGAAAAACAGTGGGACTGCTTATGCTGTAACACTGGAAATATTGAAAAGTTCCAGAGCTCCAGAAAAAGGCAATCATCATAACTGATCTGAAGGAAAAGAGAAGTGTACATGATGCTGATTTTAGGTGTGGTCACCTGCCCTAAGGAGAGGATTTAAAAAAAAACTATTTAAATAATGCTTTGTATTACTTTGCATCTAGCTCTATTTTGTTCTCTTTCTCTCATTTCTTCTATTGGAGTAAACACTTACTGGCCTCTTCCTATATTCTAAGTCCATTAAATAGCCATAATCTGAAGTGACTTCTTAGAGACTGAGCCTTAGTTTTTCTTAACTGTTTCACATGTGATTAATAGAAAAATAGTTATTGAATTAAAATTCTACATGATTTTCACTAATTATTGAAGAAAAGTAAGTCAGTTTATGGAAATATCATCTTTGAGAAAGTAGAAAGTCTTTTGCTGAATAGGTTGAAATCTTTAATGGATAATAATCCAACTGACAATGAACTAAGTAACAAAAACAGAGGCTTTCTGTCAAAAGAGATTTAATATAAAGTGCCTTGGGTGCATTTTCCACTCAAGCTCTCCCCTAAGGGTCTCAGGCTCAGGCACTACCCTGCCTCCTGTAACATGGCTACTCTTCCCTCCCCTTCTGGCATAATCTGTGTTCACTCATGTTCATTAATCTGTCCACAGGCCACAGCAGTGTATGGTATTCTGATTTTCCACAGCACTTTGTTCTTCACCCAGATCCTCATCCGTTAGTAGCATATACAGCCTTGGTCTCAGGTTATTAGGAGTTTGGGTGTAAACTACCTCTTCTATTCATTGTTTCTTTCTTCAACTTTAAGGTCAATTCTTTTTATTTTATTTTTTTAATATCTTCTATAGCTTTTAGTTTAATTTTGGGAACAAGTTTGAATTTTTTTGTCATTCTGACCCAAGAGAGGAAAAAACATTGAAAATAATTACTTTCTAGGCAAATGTTTGTTCCTGAGAGTCTGAAGAAAATAAAAGATATTGACAGTAAACAATCCTCAAAGTTTAAAATATCTGAAGAAAAATGTATGCATTAGGCTGGAACAAGTAGGATCACTTCCCTTACAGGGAAGGAAAGTGAGAGATGCCTATAAACTTGCCTTCTAGTACACCAGTGAAGATATTTATAAACACATCTTCTAGTACACCAATGGTTTTCCTACATAAAATGGTTAGCAGCTGTACCCTCACTCTGGCAATAGTAGTATAAGAGTGACATTACAGTAACCTCGGGCTCTAAACTGGTCTCTGTTAGAACCAGATAGACTTTCAATTCTTTCAGTGTGGGTTTTGGGTGATACAATAAGAATCATTTTTTGTTCTGATTGCCTCAGAACTGAAGCATATGGTTCTCAGTTGATCAAATACATCCTTTTAAAATTCCTTTAAAGACAGGAACACACACACACACACACACACACACACACACACACACACACACACGAAAAAAATTAGATGCCCTTTTGGTGTGGCCTAAGGGAATGAGGCTCCTCTTATTCCATATCTACCAGTAAGTTTCTTCTTTGCCTACAGGATCTAAGATGCAACCCTTTTCTAATGTGTTTCCTTATTATATGGTGTTCTAGAAGAAATACAGACCTTGAATGCATATTCTGCTTCATAGCTTCTAAATATATAGGGAAAGATGGTTTTCTTTCTTTTTTTATTAGATATTTTCAAATGTTCTCCCTTTTCCTGGATTCCCCTCCAAAATACCCCCATTTCCTCCCCCATCCCCCTGCTCACCAACCCACCCTCTCCCACTTCCTGGCCCTGGTATTCCCCTACACTGGGGCACAGGACCAAGGGCCTCTCCACCCATTGATGACCGACTAGGCCATCCTCTGCTACGTATGCAGCTGGAGCCATGAGTCCCACCATGTGTACTCTTTGGTTGTTGGTTTAGTCCCTGGGAGTTCTGGGGGTCCTGATTAGTTCATATCATTGTTTCTCTAGCTCCTTCATTGGGGAAGCTGTGCTCAGTCCAATGGATGATTGTGAGCGTCAGTCAAGAAAGATGATTTTCTTTCTAAACTTTGCTCACTTGTTCCTCAGTATCCTTACTAGTCATTTGCTGTGTGGCACCAGGAGTCAGAGATGAATACAGACAAAATCTATCCTTGACCACCACGTGGTCTAATTAGTGAGGCTTGGTTAGCACATCTGTAAAGTATAGATGGTGACCTGTGATTCTCAAGCATACTCATGCATTTTTCCTCCTCTGTACCATCTCTTACAGACTGACATCACAATCACTATGTGACAACACAAAGTGGATGCTCTGTTCACTCTGAATTGTTTTACACCATAATGCCTCTTTCTCAGCTCCTCCTTTCATGTAGACACTGTTTCAACAGAACTCACTCATTCCCTGGCCTCCTTCAGCCACAATGACCTATATTCTGAATTCCCTGCCCCCTAATCAGCTCACTTCATTGTAAACTCTCTAAGTTGAAATATACCTAACAATTGGGATGCTTTTACCTAGAAAATAAAACAGAAGATCCAAGTCAGAAGGCAGTAAGGGCATTTTTACAAGAAACCCAGAGACTTTGGCTACTTTTTCCCTATCTTTTCAATACTAGAGGTAAAACCCAAGGCCTTACACAAGCTATATAAGTGCTTCTTCACCACTGAAATTAGTCCCTAGCCCAACTCACTGCTCAGTTTAGTTTTTCAATCATACCAAACATCTTACAAGTTTCATCCCACCCTCCTTGGCAGGCTGTGATTGTTAAAAGCAGCATATTTTTTACATTGTACAGTCATGAAGGAGAGAATGTCTGTGATTGATATCCCTTTTTCCAAAGTGAGGAACTCTTTCAAGAATTAATAAAACAGGCTTTTTTCCACTCCACTGATGAAAAATTGTGACTACTGTCTTTGCCTAAATTGTATCATACTAACAAAGCATAGTAGAAACACCAAAATTCGTGAATATTGATGAAATATTACTTCCTAGAATAAGTGGCACCCTTTCCAGTATCCACTAAAAACTGCATTGCTTCCTGACATATGAAGAAAATATTTAAGATAAAGATATCCACTGAGTAAACAGTAAGAAGTAGTTATGATATCTGATCATCTTCTCCTGACATGAAATCCTTCAGTGTTTCTTCAATCTCCAGCTGTTATACATAACTAAAGTGTCTACTTAATTAGGAATGTAAAGACATTCATGTTCTACCCCATGCCTTGTGCAGCTCTTCTATGGTTTTCTGTGTGTCTCCTAGTTTCCCAGTCAAACTGGAATTCCTGGAACAGCCTTCTGTTCCCGCACTTCTGTGTATATGGATCTTCCCTATTCTCTTATCAACAGGTAACTCTATGGTACAGTTCACTATTTACCACATTTTCAAGCTTTCTCTCATCTCCTGAAGCTTGAGCAGTTGTCACTGGAGCTTGTTCACCAAATCAAGCTCACTTCTCCTTATGGTGCTTGCTCTGTTTTTAAAATGTGAGCCATTGAAAATACCTCAGAATTTCCATGCTTGAGGAGAAGTGTCTGTCCCATGCTAAAGTGTTCATAACTCCAGTTCTATATAAACAAGGTCAAATTTTATGGGAATAATATCTGGTCATCTCTAAATAAAATACTATGAAGAAGCTTATAAACTAGAGTGGGCTGCCCACCTCAGTGACCACATGGCCACATCACATGGGCTTTTTCCCATACGTACTGCATTGTTTTCAATAATTCATATCTCTTCTTTCATCTTTGTCCAGACTTCACTGAGATAACACATACATATTATTCAGGATTTTGCATATTTTCAGTCTTTCTTGTTTCTGTCCAATGCTTCCTATCAACAAAACTAAGCTAAAACTTTCTATTTTGACATTTCCAAATGCCTTTCTTCTGAAAAGCTCTGAGAAAGCAGTTAGCAAGGACACGGGTGGATATGCTCATGTAAAGTAGGTTCAAGGTTCACCCTGTGGATCCAAAATACATATTTTCTCACCACAAAGTGGAATACAACACCCCAGCAGTTCTGTGCTCCCCCCCCCCACTGTCCCTAAATTGGAGATGTTTCTCCTGTGGTGAAGTCATTTTGTCCAGTAGTTTTCAAAGAGGTTAATATTCTGCATTGAGGAGTCACACCTCTCTGAGCTCTCTAATTTGTGGCAGGAGTTTTCAGTCTTTTGTCTAAAGAGCTATGGAAATTATTCAGTAAGCACACCTTAAGTATTTAGCATAATCTAGAGACTGTGTAGACCCTGAGGATAGACATCCATATCTGTTCTCTTGAAGACTGAACTAAAGAAGTAACAGTAGGAGGAAATAGATTGTTACCAAAAAAAAATAAAAATTATATATATATATATATATATATACACACACTATATATGTGTATATGAATGTATACATGTATAAGTACCACTTGTGTGTGTAATATATATATGACATATATATATATATATGACATCAATAGACTTATTAACATAAATTTAGTTGGTGGCTCCTTTTTCCCTTTTTAGCCTAGGTGAGTCAGAACTCTTGAATTACTATTCATTGGCTTCTATCTTCTAAATGTATCTGTTTAGGGCCCACGTCAATATCTCAAGTTGCTCATCAAGCTCAGAATCAATGAGCTTTTATACTCTTCTCCTTAGAGCAGATCTGTTTCACCTTCAGTAGAAGCTCCTAATACCCAGCCTCACAGTCCCCAAGCCTCCCAGGCTGATTGCAAATTAGGTGAAGAGGGGCTACAGTATAGAGGTGGTTTAGTTTGTCACATCTTGACTTATGAAATATCTTCTAGTGCTGCCCAGAATAGTTATTAAAAGCTAAAATGCAAACTTTCACTTGGGAAGTTAATGTATTTTGTGTTTTGTTTCATTAACTAGACTCTGAGGCTTCTTTATATACCCACAAGGCCCAAGTTACTTGGAACATAAACATTTAATGATTAGATGCATTGATCTGGAAATTAACAGGACACCCAAAAAATTAAGTAACAGTAACAGTCAGCTATTTTGTGCAATGGTCCCATAAGTAGCACATGTGAAATGCCTTCCAGAGTCCTATGACAGAGCACAGGAAAATGCTACATGTTGGGGCTGGGCATTGATGATGGAATTATATAACATTACAATAGACAGAAGTAGAAAAGGACATTCCCAGTGAGAAGATAGTAGAAACCTGGCATGTGTCCCTGCAGGTAGCAGTCAAGAGAAAGGCTTCTCTGGGCAGTTCATCTGGGAAGTTATAGGCTGTAGCAGGATTTTCCCTGTCCAATTAATTTAATTATTAATACATCAAGAAGCCTGTGATTGGACAGGCAAAAGGGAGGCAGCATGAAGAGTGGCAGAGATGGAGATGGAGGAGACAGGAAGAACAAGGAAGCAATAAATGAACAGGATGATTCAGATTCAGTGTGGCTTTAAATAGCCACTGAATATAATATCATATATGGATATAATAATTGGGGTAACATGTCTAATCTAGGTGGGCAGCTTGTATCATCATTTAGCTCTGAAACTATTGTGTGGGCATCTTGTGAATTGGGAATTTATTGTCATATAAATCTTACTGGTTAATTATAAGTGTCAAGAGTTTTGATTTTACCAGGTTACTGGGTATTGTGATATCTAACTGTGAGGTGGGTGGTCATTGCATGGGGCTGGTGTGGCAACTACCCATTAAGGGAACTTAATGAGTTGGGTAGAGATGTCTTGGGAGATCCAGGCCAGAGAGTCTGCTGAGATGAGAAGACCCGGCTGGAGCCATGTGGCCTGCTGGTGCCCGGCATAGTGAGGGAACTTAACGTTCTTTTTCATATTTCCTGCAACAATAGGCAGTGAGAGCAGTTGAAGTATCCAGACAGATGTACAAGGGCCATATGTTTCAGGTTGAAAACTCTTACAGATGATGCCAAAAAGCCAGAAGTCTTTAGCAGGAGAGTTCTTAGTGAAACATGTTATGAGTTTAGAAAGCTCATGCTAGGGATGCCCAGATCACTCAATAGGAGGCATAGTGTAAGAACTATGCAATGACATGGGAGCTTGATGAAGAAGCAACAGGTTAGAAACACTTGCTTTACATGTTATAGGATTGTTCTATGTTGTGCATCAGAGTATGAACACTATGTTCCATCTTCCTCCATTAGAAACCATCTTACATGGCTATAATAACATAGCCTGGAAAGGCTTTGCTTCCTTAGTTTTCCCTCTAACGGTCTCAAGGTTGACTCTTCTGCAGTCTCCTTCTTAATACATTTGACTCTCAATTTCTTGTGTATTATTCTTGATGGCACAGGTGCTTCTTGACTATAGTGGGATTATGTACCAATAAACCTCACTGTAAGGTGACAACATTGTGAGTCACAAATGTATAATTCACCTAATCTGCCTGTCAGACATCGTGTCCTAGTAACATAGCAACATAACATACAATACTTCTTCATGGAGTGTGTCCCCTTGTGACCTAGTGGCAAAGTGGAACTATGGCTTCTTGATGCTTGGATTCAACATCTCAAGATGGTATATAGTGGCATATTGCTGGGGAGAAGTTCAAACTTCAAAGCACAGTTTCTTCGAAATGTCATTTTCTCACTGTGGTAAAGTGAAAACTGCATTAAGTTAATACCTCATAAGCCTGGGCCTCTATATAATCACTGCATGCAATAGGTAGCTATATTATGTATGAATTATGGAGAATACAAAAATAAGAAATGACCTATTGTCTCTAGGGGTTCACAACTGAGAACCAACTGATTTGGTTTACATAATCATAAAAACTAGAAAAATGATTTCATCATGGAACACTAAATAAAGCTACATTTAAATTTCTAAGAAAAAATGTCTAGAATGATCTAAAACCCAATAGAATCCATTTCTAGCCTTATATTAAAGGAATGAGGAAATGTAACCTCAGTTTGATTCATTTTTTATTATATCCTATGATTGTAAATAATGCCACACTTTATAAGAAAAATGTTATTATAGGACTAGAGATGTAGCTAAATGCTATAGTGTCTGTTTAATCTATGCATAGCACTGGGTCCAGTTCATACCGCGTCAATATGTTTCCACAGAAAATGTCAAATAAATACAAAAATATAAAAATAGCACAATGTACCCTCCATGTACTTATAACTCAGCTTAGGGACAGTTTTACTCAAGGATAGTCTTACTTAATTTCAGCCACAACTAGACCTTTTATACCAGATGAAAATCCCCAATATAGCATCAATTTATTTGTAAATAATTTGTAACTCTCATAAATAAAGACTTGTACACAAAACAATAGCACTACACCATTTTCCACTAAAATACTTTAGGACAATTTTTTTTTACCATCATATTCTGTTATATAGCTAGTTTCCAGATGTTTCTAGTTAAATTCACTTCAATAGAACTAAAAATAAATAAATAAAAACTATCCTTGTTTGACCCAAAATTTCAATGAGGTTCAAATAGTACAAGTGGCTGACATGACTGTGAAATCTCTTATAATTCATAGATTATGTCTTTATCTGGGTTTTTCTTTTTGCACTTTCAGGTGGCTTGTTCTGATTCAAGTCTAATTCTGAATGGTGAGCTAGATGCACAAGGTTCTTCTGCTTATTCACATTAGCAGGAACACCTGGTACCTTCTCATTCCCTTCCCCAATATCTCTCTCTCTCTCTCTCTCTCTCTCTCTCTCTCTCTCTAACTCTAATATATATAAATTTATATCATATATAAATATATATGAACTATATAAAGCTATATAGATATATTATATGGTATATATGTATATAAATTCATATCATATATATATATATATATAAATTCTCTTATACATTTTCTCTCATATATAAATCATCGTGTACATTTTATTGGAGCATAATCTTAATACTGTATTTTAGTTCTCACATTGTTTGTTAATTATTTGAAATACTCCTATAAAAATGGCCTTCTCCTGAGAGGCTCTGCCAGAGCCTGACATATACAGAGGTGGATGCTCGTAGCCAACCATTGAACTTATCACAGGGCCCCCAATGGAAGAGTTAGAGAAAGGACTGAAGGAGCTGTAGGGGTTTGCAACCCCATAGGAAGATCAGTATAAACTAACCAGAGCTCCCAGGGTCTAAACTACCAACCAAGGAGGACACTTGGAGGGACCCATGGCTTCAGCCATATATGTAGCAGAGGATGGCCTTGTCGGGCATCAGTGGGAGAAGAGGCCCTTGGTCCTGTGAAGGCTTGATGCCCCAGTGTAGTTGAATGCGAGGGCAAGGAAATGGGAGTGGGTAGGTGAGAGCAAACCCTCATAGAAGCAGGAGGGGGGATGGGAAAGGGGTTTCTGGGGGTAGGAATCAGGAAAGGGGGTAACATTTGAAATGTAAATAAATAAAATATCTAATAAAAATGGCCTTTTCCTTTGGCAACCCAGAGATGCTATTTGGAAGGAAGGAAGGAAGGGAGGGAGGAAGGAAGGAAGGAAGGAAGGAAGGAAGGAAGGAAGGAAGGACAGAAAGCAGGGAGGGAGGAAGGGAGGGAGG
>JADRCD010233511.1:0-12221 GCA_019843815.1 Montemys delectorum | reverse complement strand
GAAGGAAGGAAGGAAGGAAGGGAGGGAGGGAGGGAGGGAGGAAGGATTCATCATTCATTCTTTCCTTTGTTTACATGTTTTAAAATCCATCTTTTTGTTTCCTAGTGTCATCTAAAGATGATGAATTCATTCATTTTGTATCATTATTAACAGATGAATTTCAAGACACTTGATATGTTTCATCTATTGTGAATTTATTTTTAATGATGCCTTAACTCTCCCATCTTTGGCCAATGGAAGCCGCATTGACTCCCTCCCAAATGATTTTAGCATGAGCCTAACAGTTACTAGGAACATTCCAGGTTGATAATTTTACAAATGTTCCAGACCATCTTGTACATTTCTTGCCCCGGATCGAGAATCAGCCGTTTCTTCAATGAGTCCAACTACTTTTACAAGTCCATGCTATTTAGAGCCCCAGACTGATCTTTGTGTGTATTTGTTGCTACCAAAAATGGCTGGTGTCACTAAGTCTTCTAGTATCCAGACAACTGTTTTTTTCTCAAAAGAGAAATTCTATTAGTAATATGTCTTTCAATTTAAATTCAAAACTATAAAGCTGTACTTAACCTTGCTGTTGTTACGTCTGGATTTCCTTTGTTGCCCCAAATCCTAACATTCAATGGAACCCCATAATCAGCGCTTTTCCAAAAGCACACATAAGAATCACAAAGAAAGAGCAACAAAAACTGCAGCATAACAGTTCTGGGTCATCTGGGTCCTTTTGTCCATTGGTGTAGTTCTTCTACTAGAGGTGTAAAAGTTTCTGTTATTCTGTGATGTTTATTATTCTGAATGTTATTTTTGTTTTTCTATCTGGAATTTCTGATTTCTTGAGTTAAATGCCTTTTTATTTATAACATAGTGTGATGGTTTGTATGTGCTTGGGCCAAGGAGTGACGCTGTTAGTCGGTGTGGCCTCGTTCAAGTAGGTGTGTTACTCTGGGCATAGGCCTTATTACCCTCATCCTAGCTGCCTGGAAGTCATCTTCCTCTAGCAGCCTTCAGATGAAGGTGTAGAACTCTCAGTTCCTCCTTCACCAAGCCCGCCTGGATGCTGCCATGTTCTTGTATTGATAAGAATAGACTGAACCTCTGAATCTGTAAGCCAACCCCAATTAAATGTTGTTCTTATAAGAGTTGCCTTGGTCGTAATGTCTCTTCACAGCAGCAAAACCCTAACTAAGACAGAATTTGGTACCAGGGACTGGTCTATTGCTTTGATAGGCCTGACCATGCTTTTGTTTGAAGGAATGTGGATTTGGAGACTTTAGTAACCAGTAGAATGCTTTAAGTTGGGCTTAATGGGCTATCTTAGTAGGAATAGGGAAAATTTTGTTGCTGAGTATGACTTGAACTGTTCGGACCTGGTTGGTCCAAGAGGTTTTCATGAAGAGGAATTTCAGAATTTGGCCTAGAGACTGTTTTGTGGTATTTTGGTGAAGAATGTGGCTACTTTTTCCCTTGTCTGAAGAGTCTGCCTGAGGCTAAGGTAAATAGACTCAGATTAATTGTTTTGACAAAGGAAGTTTCAGAAAAGACCATCATAGACTTTGTTTTCTGGTTAAGTCTAATGAACAGAATTTTAAGCAAGTATAGCAAGGTTAGAAAGGAAAAATATAAAATATATGGATCAAGTATTAATGGGCTACCAGGAAGTGAAATGGAGCTGAACCCTGTGTTCAAGGAGATAACAAATTAAGGGAGCAGAACTTTGGGGCAAGATCCTACCCAGCTAAATTTATATCTAGGCATGGTGGTACATACCTTTAATCCCAGGAGATGAGGCCAAGCTGATCTCTAAGTTCAAGACCAGCCTGGGACAGAGTAAATTCCAGATGAAGAAAAGCTTAAATTTAGTCACGGTGCACACACAGGGCACAACCATGCAGATCTCTGAGTTCAAGGTCAAACTACAGAGCAATATCCAGGAAAGCTAAGCTTGGAAAGTGAAAGAGATGAAAAACAGAAAACTAGTGATAATGTATATAGAACAAGGGGGCCATGATCCAGCTCCTGCAAGCAGCAGAACATGGCAGCTTCAGCCATGTGGCTCTGGCTTTAGAGTGATAATTAGAAGGGACTACTGGGACAACTGATGCTGGTTAGCTAGAGCTAACAAATTAGTAGCGATTAAGAAAAGACAAGCATCTCTGAAGTGAAATCTTCTGGGAAGTGTTTTCTGAGAGCACAAAGAAGCTATGTTCCAGAGATAGCCCAGGTTGTACCTCCTGCAGCAGCTGTACTTAGTAATGTGTAAGAGTTACCCAGGTACTACTGGTTTTGAAGGCATAAAGGTGTCAAGAACAGCTGAGGCACTGAGAGAGTCCATGGAAGGTGAAGGTGCAGCCTCAGTTGTAGTTGATAGCCCAGGACTGAGGAGGTCTTGCAAAGGATTTGAGGCTTGGCACTATGAAGAGAGCCTGAGAGGCTATTGGTGAAGCCTAGTTGCAGAGGAAGACCCCAGAGTATTGGAGATTCCAGTATCATGGGGTGACCACCAAGATCAGCAGAGGCAGTAGAGTGTATCAACCTGAGCTTAGAGTGCTATAGAAGGCAGAGCTGGAGAAGTGATGCCAGCCCTTTGGAGGAGCTCAGAAGATCATGTGTGGATCCTAGATATTGAAACAAGAAATTGTGAAACTGAAGTTGCTTTGAAGGCCCCAAGATGTTTGAGATGCCAGAACCATGGGCAATCTTCTGAGGAAAGCTGCTAACAGAGAGTAGAACCAGCAGAGGAGAAAGAAGTTTGTTGCAGTCAACAAAGATGAAAAAAAGAGTTGGAGATCTGAAGACTGCCTTGAAATCAGACATGGAGATGCAGAGTTTGGAGTTTGTCCAGCTGGTTTCCTGGCTTGCTTTGGCGGTTATAGTTAAATGATTGCATGAATCTCAGAAGAGACTTTGAACTTTGGACTTTTAGCATTGAGACTGCTATAGACTATGGGGACTATAAAAGTTAGACTAAATGTGTTTTTTATTATGTTATGTTTAGGTATGGCCCCCATAGACTCATGTGTTTGAAAAAGCTATGGTAGCCAGGGAGTGGAATACAATAGTTTGTATATGGTTGGCCTAGCGAGTGGCACTATTAGGAGGTGTGGCTTTGTTGGAGTAGGTGGGTCACTGTGGGCGTGGGCTTTAAGACCCTAGTCTAACTGCTTGGAAGTCAGCCTTCCACTAGCAGTCTTCAGATGAAGTTGTAGAACTCTCAGCTCCTCCTGCACCGTGCCTGCCTAGATGCTACCATGCTGTTGCCTTGACGATAGTGGACTGAACCTCTGAACCTGTAAGCCAGCCTTAAATGTTGTCCTTATAAGGGTCAACTTGATCTTGGTGTCTGTTCACAGTGGTAGAAACCTAACTAAGACACACAGGAACAAGACTGCAAATATGAGTCTAACAGAAGTTTGCAGTGACTTTGGAGATGACTTTTGAGAACCTTCTGAAATACAGAGTATTATTCTTTAACCAATTTTCAGATGAAGTCATTGGGGCTCGTCTGAGAGAGTTTCCTTTGTGCAAAATCAGAAAGTGAGTAAAGAGAGACGTCATATTTAACATGTAAGGTAAATACATGTCATTATCACACATAAAATACAAGTTCTGTTCTAAAAAGTTAATGCAGGGCTTAAACACAGGAGAGGGAAAAGACAACAAGTTTAATCTTTACCCATTATTCATGCATGCTTCAATGATCCGAAAATAGAAAGTGCATGCAGCCCAAGAGCAAAACAGAGCTGAAGAAACAAAACAAAACAGGTTAACAGAAACACCTCTAGTAGAAGAACTGTACCAAAGGACAAGGGACCCAATGGATTCCATAACTGTTTTGCTGTTGTTTCAAATGCTCTTTCTATGAGACTCTCATGTGTACATTTGCAACCAGACCACTGATTATGGTGTTTTTACAGAAGTATCTCAAATAATGAACAAGGAACATGAGAACTAAATGCTGACTATACTTTGTTTAGGATATTTCCAGGGGATTCAGAAATGCAGTCAGAATGAGGAACCACTGGGTTGGGTGTAGTTAGACAATAAGAGTTTCGATTAAGGAAACTGACTTAGAATTTCACTCAGCTACTTTCTAGCTATGTAACTTTAGTAAGGCATTTAACCTTTTGGAACTCTTAAAAAATTAAATAATGCTAATAATACTTTATGAGATTAATTATATATTTTTAGATAAAGGTCACCTTAGATTATTGCTTGGCATAAAATCTCCATGAATAAGCCACTGTTATTAGTTTAGTTATTGAAACAAACTTCTGACATTAGTTTAGATTTTTTTCAATCCTCTGTGACAGAACTGTAGCTCAGATGATCTGAATATGTGGGTGTATATATGTGTGTATGTGTATGTGTGTGTGTCTGTCAGTCTGTGTATGTCTGTGTTTGTGTGTTGGTGTACATGTCTGTGTATTGTTTGTCTGTTTATGTATTATTTGTGTATCTGTGTATGTCTCTATATATCTCTGTGTATATGTGTATGTCTCTGTGTTTATATGTCTGTGTATGTGTGTATCTCTGTGAATATCTGTCTCTCTCTCTCTTTTTCTCTCTCTTTCTCTCTCTCTTTGTGTGTGTGTATATGTGTGTGTGTGTGTAAGATCAAAGAAAAATCACACAGGGAGTGAGCATAAATGTTTCATTTACTCACTTAAAGTCCTTCTTATAAGTGACTTTTGATTATTTGTTTATGGTTAATAGCAAATTTCTTGGTTTCTCTTGGATTTTTTCTGTTTTTAAACACTATTTAATTCAGATTTTATATTTTCACGTTCTTCAGTCAATATTTATGTCATATTTTTTATTGTACTCTCTGAGGCTATGCATTTTCTCTTAACTCTCTTCTTAACAGGAAAAAATATAGCATTTTTCATTCTATATTCACATTATGCAGGAAGCATCAAGATGCTATATAAGTTAAGCTTAATCTACTAACACATCCAGGTACTCCCTGGCTCCCTTCCTTCTTTGAATATTGATCATTTCCCTCATCTTCGTCTAAATATTTAACACTCCTGTATTTATATGCCCATACAGAAACGGCTGTATTTAAAAAAATAATTGATGCTTTGGGTCATAGTAAGAATTTGTTAATATTATGAATAATTATATAAAGAACAAACTATTCAATGAATGAAGGAAACATGGGAGAAAAAGATGATATTTCTTAATCTGTAAGTATCAAATGAGTCATAATGCTTAGTTCCCTTACTATCTAAACAAATTGCCCCCAGTCTGGAAACAAAGAGTGACCAACAGATTTGTTAGTGTTTATTGAAAGGAAACATCTTCTTTAGGTCTTAGATAACTAAACAAGAAAAAGAAAGTGGGGAAACCGTAGCCTGTGAATGAAATAAACTGAAGCCTCCTTCAAATAGGAGAGACAAGATGTTTGGACATTTCTCT
Organism: Montemys delectorum; assembly: GCA_019843815.1. Classification (NCBI taxonomy): domain Eukaryota; kingdom Metazoa; phylum Chordata; class Mammalia; order Rodentia; family Muridae; genus Montemys; species Montemys delectorum. The sequence continues at coordinate 6,803 of JADRCD010233511.1, read as the reverse complement.
TTCCTGGCATTGAATTTTGTACCATTTTTTGTTTGTTTGTTTTGTTTTATTTTTTAATTAAACTCAAGGATATGTGAAGAAAGTGACTTTAATTGCTTGGCATTTAAAGAGCTTTCTCTGCTGTTCAATAAATTAAAAATAATTTTGAAATTTGATTGCATTTAGGGTTATACAAATATACTTGAAATAGCAATTTTTTTCTGTACATCTGATCTATCTTCAAGGAAACAAGATTTTAAGTGAACTGCAGAATTCCCAGATGGTAGATGGTAACTAGGGAGATGCTGAAGATCTATGGTGTGCTGATGTAAAGCATATATTATGTTTCTCATGCTCTCCTCCTACACCCACATAACTAAGTACTGATATCTCAAGACTAGCCAGGAGCAGTTACCTAATTGTTAGAAGATGAAGGTCAGATCTGAAGTTGAGTGCAAAGCTTATTTTCTGTCTCTGGCGTCTTTGGAACTCTGTTGAAGACAGGAAGATGCCAACTTCTTAACATAGGTTTTATCACCAACAGGGTTGAAGACCAAAAACAAATGCTTTACCTTACTTATAGAATCCAGTACGGGTAAATTATCTGGACTCTGCCTGTATTATCTCATGGATTAAACGATGCCAGCTCCTCTCTTCAGTTTCTGTTTTGTAGTCAGATTTGGGTCTAAAAACTCATATTTTCCAAAGGGATATTAGGAAACACTAATCTAGTGTTGAGTATGTACTTTAAAGTCTCATATTAATTCAAGAGTATTTCAGACTGGCACATGAAGTATTTCTGGTGGGGAAAGAGCCCTTCTTGCAATGTTCTTGGTCAAAAGTTGAAAAAAAAACCAACAAACTGAACTTGCTTTAGATGTCCTTCAGAACTTTTTCAACTGACCAACAAAGTAAGAAGACTCTAGTACAAGGGAAGGTTTCAATATGCCTCCTCATTTAACAGTCCGTCAAATGTCTCCAGCAAGTCTTTCCTTTGTTCTTCTTTTCCTATTTCTAGTTAGTATTAAGGTTCTTTGGTCTTGTACATATCCACAGGTCATGGTAAATGGTCAAGCAGGTTAATATCCTAGCTTCCACTGGTGCCTGCTAACAACTGCCTCATAAATATGCAGTAGGACATTCTGAGTCTTCCCAAGTCTATTGTTTATGATAATGGCTGCAAACAGCATAGGATAAAAGGAATAGCAGCCTTGTTCTATGAGAAACTGTAAGAGAACCAAGCTGAGCTGTACTCCTCCTCAGTGGGCCACTGTTACCCCAGAGTACAGAACTCTTCTTACAAGATCTTAGTTCTAATGGTAGTTAGCAGTATATTTTGAATAATAGATTAAGAAAGCCAAGACAGAATTTCAAATTTTGAAAGTTTTTCCATTAGGAATCCAGTTGTATCAATTTTATGAATCAGAAGAAAGTTAAATTAGCCATGTATGAGACCTCTGTTCTGTTCCTGTTCTCTTCCTTGACATCACAAATGCTAAGGCTGTCATTCTATCTGAGAACTAACAAGAACTGGGATTTCTTAATATAAATATTGAAAGATTAATTTGAAAAGATCTCACTAGAAAACACAAAAGGTTATTGCTAACAGGAGATTTTTTTTAATTCAGTCTATACCTGATTAAAAAGTGTCTGTGTGCAGCATCCTGCTTAAAAGGAAGTTAGGAATTTCAAACCCTCGATCAAAATGAAATATTTCTAGTTATTTTGTTCTGGTAATATACAAGCACAGTTTATTAGACAATATTGAAAATGTTTTTTGTCAAAGAATATTTGACTTCATTATTAAACATGATACATCCAAACTGAAAATGAAATGCAAAGAAAGAAGAGAGAAAATGGCATTTGTACCTTGTCTCCACCATGTTGGAAAGGAAAGTACTTCCTTGACATGCTTCACACGTCTGTGTTTTCCCTAAAAATATCAATGGTGAAAGAAGCATTAGCCATGAAAGCAATGGTAATAAATTTCACCCAAGTGTACTTAATTTTCACCATACTCATTGCAAAGCTGGTAATGTAGTAAAAAATGTAGATGTTTTCTCTTGGATCAATGGCATCTCAGTTTTATAAATAACTGTCTGCCTTGATTTATGTACCTTGCAGCAGATTGTAAGCATCTGTGCTCAAGGTGACCACTCAGGAAAAGAGTCTCTGCTTCACTTGACACATGCTGTTCGACTGGATGTGTTGCAGTCAAGTCCCTAGTGAGGCTTTTCAATGAAAAAATTCTACATAAATAACTTACCTGATTATAAACCACATAAAGTAAAAGGACTTTTAAAAAGAAAAATGTGTCTATGATTTCTCTGTGAGTTTTCAGATGTTATACAATTGTTGAAGGACTCAAATTTACCTGCTTCAACAGGGAAAATGAGACTACTTGAGATTTAAGAACTAGCAGGACCCTGGCCTCAAAGGTCCTGGTACAGGTTCCCTCCTCCCTTGTGTAGGCTTTGTGAGGTTACAAGAGATGTTTGTACAAGCTTACAAGATTTTAGCCATGGTATCTTAACAGAGCAGATCACTTTTTAAAACTATATAGAAAAAGAGACTGTGTCTTACTTATAAAATGAGAAGTCACACCTGAAATAACGTCCGTGGGTGGCCTTGCTATTTAAACACACTCCCGAGGATGATATCACTGTTCCCAAACGCTCGGTAGCTGCTGTTATTAAGGAAATTGCTTCCTCCAATTCACCCCGATGTCCTCACAACTTTCCTGAACTCAGAGCCTAAAAGCAATTCTAATGATTGTGGCATATTCCATAATCTGCCCTCCAGTAGAGGCCAGGCTAGAGATCACCCATTAGTAGAGTAATCCTTCTGACCTGCAGCCAATACACAGGAGTTTCTCTCCTGTGGGCACAAAAGCCTTGTTACAAAAGAATGTGGAAAAGAAACTGTGTCTCGTTTTGACAAGGTCTGTTTATTCTGTGATCTTTGAAAACTAGAAGTACACCTTCTGAAATTTTGACTAGCTACTGTAGCTTGCAATTTTAAAAGAACCCAAGCTTGCTCTATCTATGTTCCTAGCCAGGTGCAACAGCCCAAGATCTTGACCTCCACCTTTTCAACTGACTGTCCACCCCACCCCAGACCCCACCCCTAACCCCCAAGGCTTGGCTCTGCAGATGCCACGCTGCCATGCGGTTGTACCCTCTCACCCGCCCACCTGAATGGTCGCTAATGGTCGCTAATAACACCAGACAATCTTAATTTTAAAATTAACCAGAATGGCACAACTAGTGGGCACAGCATCTATTGTCCTAAACTCATCATCCTGTTGGAAATTCTATGCTCCCCACCCCCCAGCCATTCCGACAATTCCGTGGCCTACATCCTGCACATCCTCTCACTTTCCACCTCACAGAAAGGTTGTCTCTTTTTCCCGTGTCCCCTCTTCCTCTCTTGGACCCAGAAAAACCCACCTCCTTATCTTTTCCCAGCGATTAGCTTCTTGTTGTCTTTATTAGCCAACAAAATAATTAGGGGAAATCCCCCTACAAGCTACTCCATTTTAAACACTTGTCAGCAACCCTACTTCTCACGGTATTGGATTCAACAAACAATAGAGTGGGAAGTTTTGGTCTCTTCTTCAATTATGACTTAGTTTTTGAAAGCACTTACCTATCCTTGGAGCAGTAATACTCAAAACAGATTAGGTAAAAATCTCAGACAAAGTTGTTACAAGGGCAGATTCCTGAGTCCCATTTCTCATATACTAACATAGAAATCTGGTCTGGAGTTCAGAACTTTTGTCTTTCCTGCACTCCTCTGACAACAAAGATACAGAGCACCATTGGGAGATAGTCAGCCAATCAAGTGTTTTCTATACAAATTTAAGGGTCGGATTTTGGATCGCCAACTTAAATAGGCCATAGAATCCCATTTAAAATCCCAGTCAGTACATAAAGGTAGAGACAGAGGAGCTAGCTAGACTAGTTGAATTGACAGCCCATGTGTTCAAGTGACAGATCTTGCCTAAACACATTAAGGTGAAGAGTGAGCCAGAAAGACACCTGACATCCACACTGCCCTCTCTCCTCCATACAAATGCAAGGGAACATGAGCATGTGTATGCATGTATGTGCACACATGCACAGGCACACACACATGCACAGGCACACACACATGCATACACACACACACATACGCACATACACACATACACACACATACACACACATACACACACACATACACACACACATACACACACACACACACACACACACAGAGAGAGAGAGAGAGAGAGAGAGAGAGAGAGAGAGAGAGAGAGAGGGAGCGAGATGGTACCTGCAAACCATCCTTTGATGAACAGAACACAGAACGGGCTTACTAATCTTTCACAGCAGATAACACCTATTGTAGTAACCTGAGAACCACATGATCGAGATAGTGTTATGCTAGGTTTGCTAATCTTATCAAGTCCAAGATCAAAGGACCAACGCTGAGGCTGCTTCAAGGGAACAGCCACTTGGGGAATGCTGAGACTGGTGTGGAGTAGGAAGAGCTGGGTGTTCCAGAACCTGTTGCTAATGCGCTGACCATACTGTGGGACTTCTTACCATAGCTCATGTTTCCAGTGTGCAAGTGAGATAATCATCTCTACCTCCTACCACACCATGCAAAATTGGGGCCACATTTGCAAAATAAGCTAGTTTCTCCATGGAGGTGTAGTTATATAAATTACATATTTCCAGAAAACAAATGTCAATAGAAAGCTCAGCATTTCTTCATGTTTTATAAGAATTTCTCTCTGTGTTAGACGCTTTGTAAAACCACGACCTTGGAGACAGTGCCCATTAACTTTCTATTTTATCTTCATCCTGTTCAATTTGTTTCTACAAAGACCTAGAAATGCCAGATTAAAGGTCATGTTTTTTCAACTGCCATCTAATGGGTATCTGTACTGGCTAGTTTTGTGTGTCAACTTGACACAGGCTGCAGTTATCACAGAGAAGGGAGCTTCAGTTGGGGAAGTGCCTCCATGAGATCCAGCTGTGGGGCATTTTCTCAATTAGTGATCAAGGGGATAGGTCCCCTTGTGGGTGGTGCCATCTCTGGGCTTGGAAGTCTTGAGTTCTAAAAGCGAGCAGGCTGAGCAAGTCAGGAGAGGCAAGCCAGTAAGGAACATCTCTCCATGGCCTCTGCATCAGCTTCTGCTTCCTGACCTGCTTGAGTTCCAGTCCTGACTTCCTTGTGATAAACAGCAATGTGGAAGTAAGCCAAATAAACCCTTTCCTCCCCAACTTACTTCGTGGTCATGATGTTTGTGCAGGAATAGAAACCCTGACTAAGACAGTATCCTTGGAAGTCTCATGGTTCCCACACTCAGAACCTAGGAGATCAACCATATTTGGCTGGATGAATGTAGTAACCAGCTGCAAGCTAGCCTAAGATGTATAGAATAAAAATCAAGTTTCACTGTAACCCCCTTCCTGGAAGCAGTTGAGTCTGTGTGAGTGACTGCATGCAAAAACCACAAGCAAGAGGGGGAAAGGTGCTGAACATTAGAGAGCTCTCACACTGTCCTTTGAGATTCCAAACTATATAGTGAAGCATCCTTGCCCACCATCACTGTGATCTCTCCCTCATGGTTTTACTCCTCTTACCTGCCTCACACACCACAGAGCATGCTCACAACAAAATGATGCCCCAGAAATGAGACCAAGAAAGCACACCTGTAGCTGAACACAGTAGGCTCATGCTTGTTTCTGTGAACAAGAACACCCACTGGAGGTTCTGAAGTTTCTCAGTGAAAGGAGGCCAAACAGTATTTAGAATGTTGGGTTTGTACTAGGTTCCTGGTTGGCAAGGTTACAGGGAAGCAGGTGTTCATTTAGGCTGTATGCACACAGCAAGTGGGTACAATCCCACCATCTTAATTATTTATAGCTTGCGGGAGAAGAGATCCAATGAAGCCTCACAAGGTAAAGAAGCAATAGTCAGTCACATTAATGAGGATGGGAATTTGGATGTCTGCACAGTGATCTTGTTTTCTCTGAGCTTAGATGGCATTATAAAGTTTATGGTTAGATCCAGTTTGTAACAAAAGCAAAGTGACCAAGACTGATACTGATATTCCATGATACTGAGATTCCATAACGTAGTAGTCTATCAGGACTTCTTTCTCAATATCTTCACCTCCCTAGTGAAGTATCAAGCTAATTTACATGCAGCAGGAACTGCCATTGGTGCTGCCAGCTCCTCTTCCTGCTGCTTCTCTTCTTCCTCCTTCTCCCTCTCCTCCTCTTCTTTTTCCTGCTTCCCTTCTCCCTTCTTTCTCTTCACCTCCTTCTGCTTCTCTTCTTTCTCTTTTCCTCCTGTCTTGCAGTATAAAAATCAATGGAAAACATTTAAGGTTCTTCTTAGAAGTGCTATATTTTTAAACTTATCTTTGGCATTTTTCATTTACAGTCGATCGACCCGATCTTAAGTATATGTTCCTAGCATTTAGAAATGTATCTGGCTGGGCAGTGGTGGCGCATGCCTTTAATCCCAGCACTTGGGAGGCAGAGGCAGGTGGATTTCTGAGTTCGAGGCTAGCCTGGTCTACAGAGTGAGTTTCAGGACAGCCAGGGCTATACAGAGAAACCCTGTCTTGAAAACAACCCCACATACACACACAGAGAGAAATGGATCTGGCTTGTCTGGTGCCTCCTTAGTAATAAGAATAAAAAGTCTTTTCCCTGGAAGCACTAAGTCAATGGGCAAACTGTAAGGAAGAGTAAAAGTAATGAGATGTCTGACAAGGTGTATGTGTGTGTGTGTGTGTGTGTGTGTGTGTGTGTGTGTGTTTA
>JADRCD010233510.1:0-12945 GCA_019843815.1 Montemys delectorum | reverse complement strand
GAAGAGAAATCATGACCAAGGCGACTCTTACAAAAATAAAACACTTAATTGAGGTTGGAGGTTTGCTTACTGTTTCAAAGGTTTTAGTCGATCATTATCATGGCAGTGAACATGATGGTAGAGGGCATGGTGCAGGAGAGGTAACTGAGAGCTACATCGTGTACTGCAGAGAGAGAGAGAGAGAGAGAGAGAGAGAGAGAGAGAGAGAGAGAGAGAGAGAGAGACTGGGGATATAACTTGGGGTTTTGAAACCTCAAAGCCCACCCCCAGTGCCAGACTTCCTCGAACAAGGCTGTACTACTAATACTTATGTCTTAGTCAGGGTTTCTATTCCTGCACAAACATCATGACCAAGAAGCAAGTTGGGGAGAAAAGGGTTTATTCAGCTTACTTCTACATGGCTGTTGATCACCAGAGGAAGTCAGGACTGGAACTCAAGCAGGTCAGGAAGCAGGAGCTGATGCAGAGGCCATGGAGAGATGTTTCTTGCTGGCTTGCTTCCCCTGGCTTGCTCAACCTGCTCTCTTATAGAACCCAAGACTTCCAGCCCAGGGATGGCACCACCTACAATGGGCCCTACCCCCTTGATCACTAATTGAGAAAATGCCCCACAGCTGGGTCTCATGGAGGCACTTTCCCAACTGAAATTCCCTTTTCTGTGATAACTCCAGCCTGTGTCAAGTTGACACACAAAACTAGCCAGTACAATTGATCCCTTGTCAACTTGACACACAAACATCACTATTAAGCCTCAATCCTTACTTTTTTATTCATCTCCAAGATCTAAAGTCCCACAGTCTTTACATATTAAAAATTTAATCAATTTAAAATGTTCAATATCTTTTAAAATTTAAAGTCTCTTAAATGTGGGCTCCACTAAAATACATTCGTTCTTCAAGAGGGAAAATATCAGGGCACAGTCACAATCAAAAGCAAAACCAATGTCTGGGATCTAACTCACGACCTTATGGGCTCCTCTAAGGGCTTTGGTCACTTCTCCAGCTCTGCCTTTTGTAGCACACATCTTCTGGGCTCCAGATGCCTGTACTCCGCTGCTGCTGCTGTCCTTGGTGGTCATTGCACGGTACTGGCATTTCCAAAATGCTGCTGGAACTAGGCTTTACCAATAGCCTCTTTTAGACTGTCTTTACTGTGCCAAGCCTCAACTCCTTCGCATGACACCTTCAGTCCTGGGCCATCAATTGCAAACTGAGGCTGCACCTTCACCAATGGCCTTCCATGGCCTCTTACTGTGTGGAGCCTCAGCTGCTCTACATGACCCCTTCATGCTGTCAAAACCAGTACCACCTGGGTGACTTTTACACATTACCAAGCCCTGCTGCAGCACAAGATACAACCTTGGCTATCTCTGGAACGCAGTCTCTTTGTGCTCTCAGAAAACACTTCCCAGAAGATGTCACCTCAATAATGCTGGTCTTTTTTTAATCACCGCTAATTTTTTAGCTCTAGCTAACCAGCATCAATAGTCCCAGTAATGCAAAGTTTTCTCTTTAGTAGTTCTGGTATTTTGTTAATCACAGCTGATACTTCAGCCCCAGCTAACCAGAACCACAGAATCTTCACAATCAAAACAACATGGCCCTGATAAGAGTCTTTAATGTTCCCTTTGAAATTTTACAAGCCAGGCCTCCATCTCTGCACTCTTCTCAACATGATTTTCCAAGCTCCTACAGAATATCCCACATAGTTTTTAACAGCCAGTGACGTTCTTTTAGCTCAAGTTCCAAACTCTTCCCCAAAACATGGTCAGGTTGTCACAGGAATACCTCACTCCTGGTACCAATTTGTCTTAGTCAGGGTTTCTATTTCAGTACAAACATCATGACCAAGAAGCAAGATGGGGGGGGAAATGGTTTATTCAGCTTACTTCTACATGGCTGTTGATCACCAGAGGAAGTCAGGACTGGAACTCAAGCAGGTCAGGAAGCAGGAGCTGATGCAGAGGTCATGGAGAGATGTTCCTTGCTGGCTTGCTTCCCCTCTCTTGCTCAGCCTGCTCTCTTATAGGAACCCAAGACTTCCAGCCCAGGGATGGCACCACCTACAATGGGCCCTACCCCCTTGATAACTAATTGAGAAAATGCCCCATAGCTGGGTCTCATGGAGGCATTTTCCCAACTGAAACTCCCTTTTCTGTGATAACTCCAGCCTGTGTCAAGTTGACACACAAAACTAGCCAGTACAACTTATAATCCTATGGAAGAGTTTTACTGTATGGTGACTAAGCATTCAAATGTATGAGTCCATGTGGGTCATTCTTACTCAACCCACCACATAACACTTTCAATAATTAATATGAAATGTCTCATCCTTTTGTAAGGATGTGTTATCTTTAAGTTCTTTCATCTGCCACATGGTTTAAGTTATGGTAGGACTGCCTCAATCCCCTGCAGCTACAGAGGAATATGCCTGTAATTCCTAAAACCTGGTATATAGGGACAGAAGAATCAGATGTTCAAGATCATCCCTACCTACTTAGCAAGTTGTTCCAGGCCAACCTGATCTGTGTGTGTGTGTGTGTGTGTGTGTGTGTGTGTGTGTGTGTGTGTCCTAAGCAAAGTCATCTTTTGTTTTTTCTCATTCTATTTTTATGTTGGGTATGATATTGATTGATTGGTTGGGCATATAGTCTTTGTTGTCCTGAGGTGTTTACTTCTTATACTAAAACTCCTTGAACTTTAATCAAGAAGAGATGTTTAATTTCAATGTTTTTCTGCATCTACTTAGACGATTAGATTTGTTTTGTTCTTTGGTTTGTTGATATGATATACTACATTTATTTATTTGCATGTGTTGAACCATCCCCCCCCAATGGAAGTATTACACCCAATACTATAAAATAAGAATGATTAGATATAAAGAGACTTTAATCGAAGTACAATAGTAAAAGTCATCAATACTACATTTCCATAAACAGAAGGATAATCAAGACAAAAAAAATCTAGCACCAGTGTTAAAGTATATCCCGGACCTAATAGAATGTTTACAGAACATTTTATCTAAGAGTTGTAAAATTCATCTTCTGAGCATACACACATGACAGAATGTAGGAACTCAGTCATATACTAGATCACAAAACAAGTCTCAGCAAATTTCTATTCTGACCACGATCAAACAAATGCAAAGTTAAACAATTAAATGTACTTTAGCCATTATGTAAATTTAGAAAAACTGAATGAACAGTATGCATTCAAATGAGCGATGGGTCAGTGAAGGAATAGAAAATAGCATTACAATTTTCTTGAAACAAATGAAAACAGAAACACTAGAAGATAAACTTCATGGAAAACAGAAAAAGGCTAAGAGGGAGGTGTAAAGCAATGACAAAAAAAAATAACTTCTTCTACTTGAAAAATAAATAATTCATAGTCAAAGAGGAAGTCCTGTGGGGAATCCAAAAGTACCTAGAAATAAGTTAAAATTGGATTACAACATTTATGAGAACAGTAAAAGCAGAGATAAGGGAAAATCCTTTAGCACTAATGACTTTCATCTAGAAAACAAAGGCTTACGTTTATAATCTCAGTATATAGAAAGAAAATAATCCAGTTGTTAGAACAGAAGCACAAAATAAACCCTGATGAGTTAAGGAAAGTTTTACAGATTGCCACAAAAATCTATGAAATAGGGGAAGATTCACTCCAATAATTAGCTGGTCATGTAAAGATCAGTAAGCAAAAAATTCTAAGAACACTGGTGAAGAAAGTCAGCAAGAAGATACAAATTGCCAATTTAGGGAATAAAACACAAAACCACAAACACAGCTACAGATGTTTCAGATATGAAAAGCCTAATTTTTTTTTATCACTGTGAAAGGATTCCTAACAGAACCAGTTATGACAAGAAGAGATTTAATTTAGATTCTGGTTTCATAGAGATTCTGTCCATCATAGAAGGATAAAGCATGTCAAGTGTAGGTTAGACCACTTGGCCTGACCCATGGTCAGATCATACAGCAATAACTTGTTTACATGGTGATGTGCTGGGAGGCAGATAAAGCAATCTCACAAGAGTGTTGAGTAAAGCTTCCAAAGGCCTTCTCTTCCTCCCCTACCTTTCTTTTCTGTTATTCACTATTCCTGAAGGCTCACTGCTTTAGAATGGTACTATCAGTTAGAGGACATATGATCAAAATATGAACCTGTAGGGGAAACTTTTTACCTGAAACTTTACACCCTACAATTCAAACAATACCAGTTTATAACTTAGAATTCCTCAGAAAGATAACCAGGTCCAGGTGATTTTACTAACTGGGCTGAAGCTGCTTTAAAGATAAATAGTATCAATTCTATTTAATCTCTTTCAATAAATATAAAAGAAAAACTCCTCCTCAAAAAAAAAAACAAGAAAACTATAGTCTAACATCTTTCATAAATAAAATAAAATGATGCTTTCCCTGTTTTACATTTCTTTACATCCTCTGTCATGTAGCCAACTGGTCTGATTTTCTAATATAGCTCAGGATGGCCTTGAACTCATGGAAATCTTCCTCCTTTAACATAATCTAAAGGCATTTTTTGTAATGCTATATACCATACATTACCATTTTGTAAGGCTTTGAAAATACTTGGTAACTCTGGAGTACTACTACTTTAAAAAAAAGTAAAAGCATGATTGTTTTAAAATAAAAAATAAAATACTAGCATGTAAAACACTTAAAATCCAAGCACATAAAGAATTTGAGCCCAGAGAATTATGTACTCAAAGCTGGCTAAGGCCACATAGTGAGTTGCAGGCAAGACTGAGGCACATAGTGAGAAGCTGATATAAAAGAAATGTGTACTAGAGAAATGACTCTGTGGTTAATATCACTCACATAGTGTATTCAAGTTCAGTTTTGAGGACTGACATAGAACAAATAACACAAGTCTGTACTTGAAGCTCCAAGGCATTGCTAGCCTCTTTCAACTCCACTGACACTTGCACTCATGCACACATTTCTACCCATTATACTATGATTAAAAATATAACATATTAAATTTGCATTAATAACTATATTACAGCATAAATGCATGATAATAATTAATAAATTAATGTAGAAAATACAGCTACATTAATACATTAATGTAGACATGGGTACAGCTTTGAAACAGAGTGCTCCATTAGTATACACAAGCTCCTAAGCTTGTTACTCAGCACTTGCAGAACACTAGCAGATAAATTTGAGCAAACAATGAAAATACTATATAAGTAAGTTGGACATCTATGTTGTTTTAGTACTTAATCGACTCAGTTTATCACATTGGCAATCTAAATGGCTAAATCACTTGACTGTATAGAGTCACAAACACATATCATCCATTAACTTTAAAAGCTTTCATTTAATAAACACCATCTATTTTAAAACAATATACAGAAACCACATTATACTCCAAATAAAAAATTAAGTACTCTTACTCAGTATTGAGAATAGGAAAAGTATTTAGTGTCATCATGCTTACTCAACATTTTACTCAAGTTCTTCATTACATGCTACAAGGAGTGAGATGTATATAAAAAGTTCAGCAATCAGATATTAACAGATAAAACTACTTGCAAATGGTGTCATTGTTTTTCATCATGAGGAATTTACCATAGAGCATGTAGATTTAATAAATGAGTCTAGTAAAATTGTAGATAACATTAAAAAATAAATCTCAAGTTCATTCCCATGGCCTAGCAATGAACACATAACCAGCAGAGTTTTGGAATAGGACACTGTTTATACTGCTTAAGAAGTAATTTAAATAGGGGTAGAAAAAAAAAACAGAAAGTTATATAATAAATATCCTAAAAATTGCAAGGCAAAGATTTGTTTTTAAATTAGAGAAATCACAAATGGATTGACCATAACAATAAAGCCAATTCTTTTGAAACTTACATATAAAACTACCAACAAATTAGTTGAGTCCTAAAATTTAATGAAGATGCAAAGGAACCAAAATAGATAAATGGATTTGTGGAAGACCAAAGTGGAGGATCTTGGCATACTCAATTTAAAGACTTTCAAAGAAATAGAGAAACACACACCACATAGCACTAGTTGAAGGACATCACCAATAAAATAAAATGTGCCATGTGGCATATACCTGCAATAATCTGATCGATTTTACTTTTAAGAGAGTTAAAGGAGTTGCATATCTCATCATTACAATTAAATTTTCTAGCATGCATCCCAACCAAAATTCAATATCCAGTTATACAAAATAACATCCAAAGTATAGACATTGTTGAAATGCCAAAAAAATTCAAAAGTCTTCTTATAAAAAGGATCAAAACTTTAAAAACGAAACAAACCAGCAATTACATACAATAACAAAATGAAATCAGAACATAAATAAGAAAGTCAGGCGCCAGGCGGTGGTGGTGCACGCCTTTAATCCCAGCACTTCGGAGGCGGAGGCAGGTGGATTTCTGAGTTTGAGGCCAGCCTGGTCTACAGAGTCAGTTCCAGGGCAACCAGGGCTACACAGAGAAACCTTGTCTCAAAAAAAAAAAAAAAAAAAAAAAAGAAATTCAGAGGGAACTTTATATTTTGAAGAGCAGATATTTGGAAATGTAAAATTAATCAAATTTCATTAAAAGCTCAGTGGAAAATACCAGTACTAAACTAAGCCAAGCAGAATGAAGATATGAGAACTGGAAGACCATGTCAAGAAAATACGATACAGATGTCCACTGTAATAATGCCATCGAAAGCCTGACCATCATTTTTAAGAGCTCTGAGGAATAATCTAAAGTTCAAATAAAGAATAAAAGTTTAAAAAAGTAAATGAAGGATCTAAGAAATAAAAGATTAAGAAAACTATGTGACAAAATGATAGCCACATATGGAGGTGTTTGACATTAATCCCTGTACTCAGGAGGTGAGAGGACCTCTGTGAGTTTTAGGCCACCATTTTCTAAATAGGGAATTCCAAGCCAGAATGATCTAAATAATAAGTTCCAGGCCAGCCAAAACTGCATCATGAGATTTATCTCAAAAATAAAATTTATAGGAGAAAATTTCCTAATTGATATCCATGTACCAGAAGCATTTAGGTCACCAAATTAACATGCCAAGAAATATTTTTTCCACAATATATTACAGTTTAAATATAAAAAGTACAAGATAAAACAATAGTATGAAAATCTTAGGGATAAAAATGCCATCTCACTGTCACAAGAACATTGCATAAGTACCACATTCTAACCAATTGCACCACTGGAGCTAAAAAAATGTAAGGAAGGAAGCTCACTGAATAACCTGTGACCTGTTGGCACAAACCTGAAATTTGGGGATTCATTAAGTAATATATTTCAAGCCCTGAAAGCAAATAACTATTAATTAGAATTACTATGTTTACCTAAGTTATCTTTTTAAATTGGTAGAGAAATAAAGATCTTATAAGACAAGTATGAATAAGACCAGTTCAGGACTACCAGCAGTATTGCAGAAAATGCTTAGAGCAATCCTACACAAAGAGGAGGAAGACAAATTTCATCATGAGAATGAGAATAAATTTTATAAAGGGCATAGATAAACAAAAGATCTAGATAAGAATCAATCATATCCATTTTAGCAAACATTCATATTCATCTCAGGATATACATACCCCCTTAATATAAATAGATGATAACTAAAAGGCCAATGGTATTCAAGTGAACCCAAAAAGATACTGGCAACAGCTAATCACTATTAATAAGAACCTTAAATGTAAATGATCCTTCACTCTCAATAAAAGTCACAGATTAGGAAAACTTATTAAAACAAATAAAACACAATTGTTTCCTATCTATAGTATGCATATCTGACTCACAAAAATCAACAGGGAAGTTGATATAACAAACAAGCAGAGTTCAAAACGAACAAATTAATTATACCTAACAAAACAGAGTGAAGTTAAAATTATAGAAGATTAAAAAAAAATGGAACTATATTGAAGTTAATAAATAATTTATACACTGAATACTGGAATGTTCAGTTTCCTAAAACAAACAATACTGGACATAATAGTGGATGGTATAAATGCCACATTCGCATTAACAGATAAATCCTTTGGACAAAAAAAGAACCTCAGAATTAAACTTTACTACAGATCAATTCTTTCTCACAGTTATAGAATACAATTTTTTTCATCATCCCATGGAATTTTCTGTAATATACATCACACATTAGATAATTATGCAGCTAAAACATATGGAAATAATACACAGATGGAAAAATCCCTATACCCTATGAGATTACAATGGAATAAAATCAGAAATTAATAACAAGAGAAACTGCACTAACTATACAAGTATATGGAAATTAAGCAATATATTATTGAATGATCAGGGAATCACTGAACTATTCATAGAAAAGTTTTACAAATTCCTAGAATTATATAAAAATTAAAACACAACTTATCTGACACCTCAATAAAGGCAGTCATAATAGAAAGACAGAGTTTGGATGCTCATATTAAAATTGTAGAGGCAGGATCTGCTTATGCATGTGTGCGATCCCAACTCCTGGAGCATGAAAGTAAACAGTACTGGGAAGACAAGCACATCCTTAGCTATGTAGTGTGTTTGAGGCAACCCTGAGATACATGAGAAATGTTATAGAGACAAATTAATAATGATGGTAATTTTTAGCAAACATCAAAAACTCATCTACATAGCTTAATGATGCACCACAAGGTCTTCAAAAAACAAAAAGTCAAACCCAGAAACAGTATATGGATAGAAATTGTAATTACCAGAACAGAAATCAACAAAGGGAGACTAACAAACTAGTTTATAGGTCCAAGCAAAGAGTTAGTTATTTGAAAGAATAAACAAGATCTCCATACTAGACAAAATAAACAATATGAACATCTAAATGAATGTAATTAGAGAAATAAAAGATAGCACATACCAATGAAACCCAGTGAAATATTAGGGAATACTTTTGCAAAGTCATATTGTAAAAATCTAGAAGAAATGGGCGAATTTGTAGTTGTAAGTGACCTACCATAATTAAATCAAGAGAATATAAGCAACTTAAACATATCTACAATAAACAATGAGACTGAATCATTTACAAAATCTACTTACAAAGCAAAGTCAAGAGGTACAGGAGCTGAATTCTACAAGAACTTCAAAAAGGAGCTAACATCAACATTCCTTAGAACTATTTCATAAAATATGAAGAACATACGAAACCCAGCCTAGGAAGCCAAATTACAAAGGCAGAGAATAAAAGAGAACTGTAGACCGATTGGTTATATTAACATAGACTCAAAACTTCTCAGTAAATATTTGAATAGTGAATTTAGGCACACATACAAAAAGATTGTACACCATGATCATCCTGGTTTTACTTCAGGAATGTGAACAGTACAATATGAAGGCATTAGTACATGAAATCTACTACTTGTGTAGACTCAGGACCAAAACTATATGATCATCTCAACAGATTCAAAAAAGACCTATGACAAATTGCATCATACCTCCATAACAAAAGCCCCAAACAAAGCAATAATAAGCTCATACTTCTAAATAAGAACTATACAGAACAAACCCAAAGCCAGCATATTGAATGGAGTGACTAGAAACCATCTATGCTGATCCAGAAGACAAAAATGACCAGTCTCTCCCATCTTTTTCAAAATTGTTTGAAACCTTAAGCAATCATTCGGGAGGAAAGCGAACAGGAGAGGAAATGAATTATCCATGCATCCAAATATGAGCCCATTTTCCAAAGGCCCTGAAGACTTTTTCCAGAAAACTCTTAGAGCTGATACACACCTTCAGCATATATAAATCATTGTTTGCCTATTTACTAATAAAAATATGATGAAAAAGAAATCAGAACAAATGCATTCACAATAGGTACAAACACGCTGAACATCATGCTGAACGTAAACTTAACAAAGGAGTAAAGAAACTCTACAATAGAAACTTTAGGACATCAAAGAGAAGTTGAAGACACTGAAGAATTTGAGAGGCTCACACATACTTAGAGAGAGGGAGAGTGAAAACAAAAACTCTTATATGACCAAATTCAAAGCAACCCATTCCAAAATTCTAACAATATTCTTACAGAAATAGCAGGGGAAAAAATCCTAAGGTTCATATGGATGTGCTTTCCAAAAGTGTTTTCCTGTGAATTTATTGAATTTTCTTTTAATTCCATTTTCATTATAGTAGTCTTATGCTTTATATTAAATTATATGCACATAACCTGTTGAACAATATGTGAATATTTTACTAGTTTGAGTAGAATGTAGAATGCATACATCAATGTGCTTTTCCTCTTATACGATTGTCAAATATTTCTTCTACCTTTGTTTTGATCTGTATTAAGCATAGCATCCAACAGGGTATTCAATATAAGAAGGGAAGCCCTATTGAAACTGCGGGCATCACTCTTCCCATTGTTCTTTCTCCTTGATGTTAATGATTTTCCTTTGTCATTTATTTCTGTTTAGAAGATTCCCTGAAGGTATTCATAGCAGGATTACATGTAAAAAGAATGGTCTCCTAATTTCCCTTGATCTGAGACTGTTTTGATTTCTTCTTTGCTCCTAAAGAATGTTTTTGCTGAGTACTGAATTTGGCATTGACATTTCTTTTGTTTTCCCACATGATGAAAACACTGTGTCACATTTTTCTATCCCTGTGTTTCCTGAGGAGAAAGTACTACTGAACTGATTCTCTTTGAGGACAGGGAAGGACATTTTTCTCTTTTCACTGCTCTTAACATGTATTCAGTTCAAGACATTGATTATCAATTTTTTTAAAAAAATATTTTTAATTGACAAATAAGTAGGATAAAATATAATATCTCTTGGTTTGATTTCTTTTAATTTATACTACAGGGGTTTTCTACAGAAAATTTCACAGTGTTTGTCATATTATGAAGTTTTTTGTTGTCACTGTTTCTTCAATTATTTACTTCAGCCTCATTTTCTTTCTTCTCCCCTCTTGAAAATCTAAGGGCATAAATGTCAGGTCTTTTCTTATAATAGTCCCATAGACTGTTTGAGGTTTTTTTTCTTCTCTTTTCATTTTTCATTATTCCTTCCTTCTTTCCCTTCTTTATTTTTATTTCTTTTTTTTTCTGTCTTTAAGACTGTTTAACATCTGTTTCCAGATTTGATGATCTCTGTGGTTCTGCCTTCAAATGCTCTATTAGTTCTTTTTTCTCTCTCCTTTTGTGATTGATGTTAGACATTAAAATTCTGAAGAGGTTTGCAACCCCATAGGAAAAACAGTATCAACCAACAAGACCACCCAGAGATCCTAGGGACTAAACCACCAACCAAAGAGTACACATGGATGGGTCCATGGTTCCAGCAGCATATTTAGCAGAGGATGACCTTGTTGGGCGCCAATGGGAGGAGAAGCCCTTGGTTCTATGGAGGCATGATGCCCCAGCATAGAGGGTGATGCTAGAAGGCTGAGACCAATAAATAGGTGTGGGAGCACTCTCTTAGAGGCAAAGGGGAGGGAGGATGAGATGGAGGTGTTACAAAAGGGAGATCAGAAAAGGAGACAACATATGAAATGTAAATAAAATAACAAAGAAAGAAAGAAAGAAAGAAAGAAAGAAAGAAAGAAGAAAAAGAAAAAGAAAGAAATTCTTATTCTAACAATCTTTCTTCTCTTGTTATTATTATTTTTGTTAGATATTTTCTTTATTTACATTTCAAATAATATCTCCTTTCCTGGTTTCCCCTCCAAAAAACAAACAAACAAATAAACAAACAAACAAAAACTGTTCTTTCCCCCCTTCCCCTGCTCACCAACCCAACCTATCCAGCTTCCTGGCCCTGGCATTCCCCTACACTAGGGCATAGAATCTGCACAGGGCCAAGGGCCTCTCCTCCTTGATAACCAACTAGGCCATCCTCTACTATACATATGCTGCTGGAGCCATCAGTCCCACCATGTGTACTCTTTGGTTGGTGGTTTAGTCCCTGGGAGCTCTGAGGGTACTAGTTAGTTCATATTGTTGTTCTCCTAAGGGGCTGCACACCCTTCAGCTCCTTGGGTCCTTTCTCAAGCTCCTTCATTGGGGACCCTGTACACAGTCCAATGGATGGCTGTGAACCTCTACTTCTGTATTAGTTGGGCACTGTCAGAGCCTCTCAGGAGACACCTATATCAGGCTCCTATTAGTAAGCACTTGTTGGCATCCACAATACTGTCTGGGTTTGATGATTGAATATGGGAAGGGTTCCCAGATGGAACAGTCTCTGGATTGTCCTTCCTTCAGTCTCTGCTCCATAGTTTGTCTCTGAAATTCCTTCCATGGGTATTTTGTTCCCCCTTCTAAGAAGGAACGAAGTATCCACACTTTCATCTTCCTTCTTCTTGAGTTTCTTGTGGTTTGTGAATTGTACTTTGTGTATTCTGTTCTTCTAGGCTAATATCCACTTATCAGAGAATGCATGTCACGTGTGTTCTTTTGTGATTAGGTTACCTCAGAGAGGATGATATTCTCCAGGTCCATCCATTTCCCCAAGAATTTCATAAATTCATTGTTTTTAATAGCTGAGTAGTACTCCATTGTGTAGATGTACCAGATTTTCTATATCCATTCCTCTGTTGAGGGACATCTGGGTTGTTTCCAGTTTCTGGCTATTATAAATAAGGCTGCTATGAACATAGTGGAGCATGTCTTCTTATTACATGTTGGAGCATCTTCTGGGTTGGAGCATCTTCTGGGTATATGACCAGGAGTGGTATAGCTGGGTCGTCTGGTAGTACTATGTACAATTTCTGGAGGAACTGCCAAACTGATTTCCAGAGTGGTTGTACCAGCTTGCAATGCCACCAGCAGTGAAGGAGTGTTCCTCTTTCTCCACAACCTCACCAGCATCTGCTGTCACCTGAGTCTTTTATCCTAGCCAATCTGACTGGTGTGAGGTGGTATCTCAGAGTTGTTTTGATTTGCATTTCCCTGATGACTAAGGATGTTGAACATTTCTTTAG
>JADRCD010233509.1:0-48649 GCA_019843815.1 Montemys delectorum | reverse complement strand
CTTACTTCCACATGGCTATTGATCACCAGAGGAAGTCAGGACTGGAACTCAAGCAGGTCAGGAAGCAGGAGCTGACGCAGAGGCCATGGAGAGATGTTCCTTGCTGGCCTGCTTGCTTCTCCTGGCTTGCTCAGCCTGCTCTTATAGAACCCAAGACTTCCAGCCCAGGGATGGCACCACCCCTTTGATCACTAATTGAGAAAATGCCCCACAGCTGGATCTCATGGAGGCATTTCCCCAACTGAAGCTCACTTCTCTGTGATAACTCCAGCCTGTGTCAAGTTGACACACAAAACTAGCCAGTACAGTAAGATATGACTGCTGAGATGAGAGTATCTCAGTGACAATATTTTTAATCTATAAATAGTTTGAGAACTTTTATGCTTTTAATTTTTTGTTCAATGAATTATAATATTTAAATGTATACACAAGTTTAAATAATAAACTTCTATACATTTGTAGTTCTAAGAATTCCAATATTGCATTACATCATATGATTTTCTTCAAATTTAAGTCATGTATTTCTGATAAAAAATCGGAATGCACTGCTCAAAGGGGTTTCAAATCCTCAAATGAACACATGGCTCCTTCTAAACTGTTGAGAAGAGCATAGAGCAGATGCAGATAAGCACACTCAGCTAATGGTATTGTGATATATGAGATATTGTTAGGTAATCTACAGATCTTTATAAACACATAAATACACACACACATACATACATAAATATGCTTATGCATGTGTGCACTTATATGCAATGATACACTTATATATTAAATGTAATTGTAGATGAATTCAAAATAGTGCCTTTTTTGTAATTTTCTTACAACATTTATTCATTTACTACTTGTAGGCACATAAAGCTAATAGGCAGAAACATATATTCAAAGTATTTTCAGATTATTGTTCATTGAGTTCTGATATTTCTGTTTGTACTCTGGAAGTTTAAATTATATTATGCATTTAGGTTCAAATAATTATTCTGTTAAGTTAACTCTTAATTAACCCCCTTTTTGCTAAGATAGGGCATATTTTGTCAGTAATTGAACCTTCTCCCTCAAAGCAAGCAAACAAAAACCATCACATGCCTTTGAAAGACATACTGAAAAATTGATCCAAAATTACAATTCTCCTCCACAACAAGGATGAAAGTTAAATGATGAATATTTGAGCTTCCCTCATTTGTGAGCCATGGAAAGAATTGTGACCTCCAAATAGAAGAGGAAAAAAATAGTGGGATGGTTTATTCAATAACCTTTGGGGGTTTTGTTGTTGTTGTTGTTGTTGGTTTTTTGTGTAGCCCTGGCTGTCCTGGTACTCACTCTGTAGACCAGGCTGGCCTCAAACTCAGAAATCTGCCTGCCTCTGACTCCCAAGTGCTGGGATTAAAGGCATGTACCACCATCGGCTGGCAACCCTTGGTTTTAAAATGCATTGTTTTTGCACTATTTTTGTGAAATAACCTTATCATTTGAACAATCCAATAGAATTAATTCAAACAAAAGCAATTATTCCAGCCACACATATAGACATCTATTATGCACTGCAGAATGGCATACCTATTGTACAGTGACACATGTTCATGCAAATCATTGTTTTTCAACAAAAAAAGACTTACATATTACTGGAATGTAGATAAAATACTGTTGATTACTTTGGTAGAACCTTGGTTTGTGTGTGAGATAGAATGTTGCAGAAATTCCACTGTGCTGCTCTTATTTTAATACATGTGTAGGTCTCACATGGCAACAGCACAGATACTTTCAGTTTCCAAATATCTTAGTCCAGTATTCAGAATATTAAAACTAAGTTTGATGAGAAAATCATAGTACAGCATCAGAGTTGAGGCAGAAAATAAGTGGAGAGTTCCTAAGAATGAGTGGCACTGTGGTCCTTGACATATATTCAATTGATTATTCTTGATTATAAGATCATAATAGTCAAGGTTGAGCAGATGACTCAGTTGTCAACATGCTTGTCTTACCTATATGAGTCCCTCCTCTTAATTTATAGTATACACAAGAAAAATATGGTAATGTGGTTTGGCAATCCTGGGAATTGAGAGGTACATGAAGAGAGATCTACTGACTAGCTACCCTAGAATACATAGACAATTCTAGTCCAGTGAAAATGTCTGTCTCCAGTGAGTCAGAGATACTTAACTTTTCCGTGATCTCATAAGAGCTAGGAATATGCAAAAATACTTGTACAAGATAAAGTCAGCCAAACTTGCAACATGGTTACACATAGGACTTATAAGTACTGATTGATGTTTGATGACTTGATGAGATTGGTGGGATCCATGCAAACACAGACAGCACAGAATGAATTTCTGGTTATTAAAAGTAAGATCATAAGAAGTTAGGATTTAACAATAGTAGTGGTTATGGTGGGGGAAACTCTAAGTGGGAGAATGAAGGTTGAGTTTTCTGAAAAAGATTATGCATGTAATTGAATGCTAAGTAAAATATTTTAAAAGTTGAATGATAGCTGAACCCATTCCTAGATATATCCTCTGGTCTCCATAAAAATGCACATATAAATACAGAGGAATGGTTAAGAATAGGTATAGTTTTTGCTGTGTGTTATAAAATAAAATACCTGTAAATTTTCTTTTTTCCTTAGTAATATAAGGAACTCCATTATAATTGACTATATTGCTTGAGCAGTGTTAGAGCCAATTTTTTCTTTTATAACACAAACGAGATTTTTAGTTTGATTTGGTTTTGTTTTTGTTTGTTTTTTTTTTGTTTGTTTTCTGTGTGTGTATGGGTGTCTGTATGTGTACTATATGTTTGTGTGTCTGTTTATGTGTGTGTGTATGTGTATTATAATAGATGTAACACTATAATCCAGTGTGATGGGTAATCAAGTAATCACAAAAATTAAGGAACTTACATAGGCTGAAGGCAAAGACTCAGCAGCTGGTTGTATTTGGTAGCCAACACTATGCAACAATCAGTATGAAATAAAATTAGCCTGGATTGTGTCCCCTAAAATACAGATACAGGCTTAAGCATCCTGCCACCACTGAGTGATTTTTCTCTTTCATCTCTCAATAGACAGAGTATAAGGGAAAATTAAATGGTTTCTCCCTTTCTCATTTCACTTTTTCCACATTTGTTGCTATACACAAGGAAAAGGAAGAACAAGATGAAACACCAGTTCTGAAAGAGATCTCCCTTGTTAAAGCAGGCTTTTCCTTTTCATTGCTAAACATCAGATCTCTCTTCTGATTGGTCCTTATTGATTTTATTTTCAGGCAAACACTGAGTGAATCAGAGACCATGAGAGCTAACATACATCCCTGAACACAATGCTTTGTCAATCAGGCTCCTAGCAGGAGTCCAGCTCTGAGCTGACTCCAGGTTCTGGCCAGGGGTTTAACTACAATCTAGTAATCAGAAAAAGAGTACTGAACCAGAGACAGAACCAACTGATATTCAGACATTTGCTTGAGACTTTCCACTCCAACTTCTTTCTTATTTTTATTTTTTATTATTTTCTTTTATAATTAATCATCCCATTCATTTACGTCTCAAATAATATCCTATTTCCCTCTTACCCCTCCACAAGCCCCCCATCCCACAACCTCCCTCTTTTCCCTCCCCTTTGCCTCTATGAGGGTGCTCCACTACCTACCCATCATCTCCCAGCCCAACCCTTCAGCATGCTCTTATGTTGGGCATCAAACCCCCACATGACCAAGGGCCTCCCCTCTCTTTGATGTCAGACAGGGCCATTCTCTGCTACCTATATCTCTGGAGTCATGGATCCTGTCCTGTACGCTCCTTTGTTAGTGGTCTAGTGCCTGGGAGCACTGCAGGTTTCAACAAGCTGATGTTGTTTTTCCCATGGGGTTACAATCCCCCTCAGTTCTTCCAGTCATGTTGCCAGCTCCCCTACCGGGGTCCCTGAGCTCAGTCTGATAGTTGGCTCTAAAGATCAACATTAATAATGGTCAGTTGCTGACTGAACCTCACAAGGAGCAGTCATAACAGGTCCTGTCAGCAAGTGCCTCTTGGCAACAGCAACAGCGTCAAGTTTGGTTTCTGCAAACAGAGTAGATCACCAGTTAAGACAGTCCTCAGATGGACCATCCTTTAGTCTCTGCTCCATTAGTTGTCCCTGTTCATGTACATTCCTTTGTGTCTATGTTACCTCACACAGGATGATATTTTCTAGCTCCATCAACTTGCCTTAGAATTTCATGAGGTCATTGTTTTTAAGAGCTAAGTAATACTCCATTATGTAAATGTACCACATTTTCAGTATCCATTAATCTGTTGAGGGATATCTGGGTTGTTTACACCTTCTGTCTATTAAAAATAAGGTTGCTGTAAATATGGTGGATTATTTGTCCTAGTTATATGTTGGGGTGACTTTTGGATATATGCCCAGTAATGGTATAGCTGGGTCTTCAGGTAGATCTATTTCCAATTTTCTGAGGATACACCAGACTGATTTCCAAAGTGGTTGTACCAACTTGCAGTCCTACCAGCAATGGAGGAGTGTGGTTTCATTGCTCGACATTAGTTTTTGATGATGAGCCACCAGTTTGGGTTTAAAATCAGACATTACTGACTAAGGGTTGAAGTCCTGCTTCATCTGCTAGAAAGGCAATTCATTTTAGCCATCAGTATCTGACAAAAAGAGGAAACCTGATGATACATGAAGAATTGTGTCAGGGACAGCTTTTAGCTGGTATTTTACGACTTCCTGGTAGCTTAAGCTGTATTGTTTCCTAAATTTATCTTTCCTGTGACACAAAGATTTCTGAGAGCAAAGAAGGATAACATTTACATTCTCCTTTTTGTGATCCTGTTATCATCAGTTGTCTTAGTTCTTCCTTCTTTTTTCTCAGTTCATAGAATTTATTGCAGTTAGTACACAGTTTAAAAATTCACCAACACATCAATAGTACAAAATTAAACCACATTATATGTTCTTCCTCCTCAGGAAATAAAACATACTATGATTGTCAAAGCTAGATGTCAGTCTAAGATTTAGAACAAAGGAAGAATGTGAAACTAAGAAAAAGCAAAAACGATCACTCATAATTACCACAAAAAAATCCAAAATGTCTGTTTTTTCAGACATTGATTGGCTTCTCTAAATTAATAAAGATTATTTTTAACATAAACATTTTTAAAAAACTACAAACTCTTCAAGTAACTAAAGGTAATGTTCCAAGGGCATTTTCACAGCTTTTTTTGTTTGTTTGCTTTAAATGCCATTACAGCCAAATTAACATACATTTGACCAAATATTTCCAAAACAGTCCAGCAACACACAATGGAGTTTTCCACTCAGTATCTTAAGCACAAAATTAGGCTATGTTTACAGTAGTTAAGGCTATCAAATTTTAAACAAAAGCAAATTTAAAAAAGGACATGAGAAAAACAACTGTTTTCCATGTTACTCACATAGACCTCATTTGTAAGTGGAAGACAGGAAACCAGTGGGCAAAATGCTTCTGCCCTGCATACTGGCCATCAGAACCACATGTCTGGCTGCAGCCTCTGCTGCTGACCAGAGGGTTAGTCTACTAACCCCCTTTACCATGTCAATCAAGACTGTTCAGTCCTTTCAGCCTGGGGCATTGTTTTCACTCCATAGAATCTTTTCATGACTTAGTGGGTAGGGGGAAGGACAGGAAATAGGGGAGAAAAAGAAAAGTGAAGTAAAAAGGAGGGAGAGAGAGAGAATGACCTATGACCTATTGTCAATTTGTGCAGTAGTTATTCTAAAAACAGTTGGCTGGGTATATGTGTACACCTAAACTCTGAGCTGGCATAGGTTCTGTGCAATTGCAAGTATGGTATGAATGCACACTGCACATGCAATTATTTAAGCCATATGTAAACATTTATATGTTCCTTGTAATGTAGCAAAGATATCAGTTTGCAGCTTATGTTCTTATTCAGCTTAACAGTTTCAAATTTAAAGATGTTGGAAAAGTAAATTTAAATTATACAAAATAAAAAATAAAAATAGTGCATTTATATTCTTCATAATACCAATTTTTTCCCCAAATGTGTCTATTTTTCTAAGGAAATTAAATAATTTTAAACTCACTATTTAATGTTATAAAATGTAAACAAAGACAAAAATATGTTGAAACTCATGCATTTTTATAGTGTTAATATATACTTTTTAAGACTCAACTAAGAACATCAGCACAGCCCACACTCCTAGCCCATGTAATCAATTAGAGTACACAAGAATAATAATTCATATTACAGAATTAGGTTGAACTTCTAACTCAGGTTCTACCCCCTGTTACTGCCTCAAATAATAATTTCTACAGTTTTTCACTCTGACACTTTAACCCTTTCCAGTCTTTGAAATCACATAATGTAAGAAAGAATCTGGCCTACGTTCCCAATAAAAAAACTTGACCTACAAAGTATTTATTTGTTATTTTTGCTTTGAATCTCCAGGTACTGACCAAGGTTTATCAGTATCCTTATCTACCATGCAATTCAATCTGCTTATCCATGTATGTTAGTTCAGTTGTATTGCTTCTTTTGATCTCTTTTGTGGCACAGCCATATTCACTAAAAAAAAAAGAGAGAGAGAAAAATGAAGTCAGGTCAGCTGCTCAACACAGTTCTAGCAAAGCTAACTAGATTTCTACAATCATCATTCTATCCATAACATCTAGGATCTGGCCTCTATGTTCTGCATTATTGGAGACATTCTGCATTATGATTCATTTTATGTCTTTTCCTGAGAAATAATGTCTGAGTCTTTTTAGGAAAATCCTAAAATTTACTTTCTCTGGCCACTATTTCAAAGTCTTTATTCCCTGCTGATCATTAAGCACAGATAAACACATAGCTCAATGAGGCCTTTATTCTAGTAATTTTCTTGTGGTATCTGCCCATGAGTAAACTTAAACAGTATATAGTTAATGTACAGCAGAGATAAACTCTGACTAGCCAGGAGAATAGGTTACAGATTCAAGATCTCTCTTTTTTTTATATGCTTAGATGTCTCTGTAAATGTACTTAAAATTTGGGTGTCTGACAGTAGACATTCGTGAATGAGTAAAACTCAATAAATAAAATAGATCAAATAAAATAAGCTTTACTGATACATGCTGACATGATCTCTGAGTTCATATATGCATCAGTTATGCTGTATCTAGAAGATGCCCTATCCTTGCTGACCTGGAACACCTCTGGAACGTATGATCCTTCTGATTACTTTTGTTCAGAAATTGATACCTTTATCTCTAGATACCTTTCAAGAAGTCAGAGTTTCTTCTATTCAGCACATTGTCCTGTTACGTATCTGTATTTCAAGTGGATATATTTCAAGGAGCTTCTCTGATATTGTGGATCAATGAACTGACATTTTATTCTCTTCTTAACTGAGGTAGCAATCTGACTAAATATATTACTTTTAATTTTATCTTCGAATATAAATTTCAATTCACATTTTATCATATTTAATTAAATTTTACATAAGATATTGTAATGTTACCAGCAAAACTGGAAGAAACATCAAAAATTGTCTTAGAAGCAGTACTGTATTATCTAACAGGCAGACACCCTTCTCAATATTGCTATCCTTGAGTATTCACACAGGTGATTGTTTACATAGCCATTAGCTCTTCAAAATGTATCATGACTATTTTAGCTTACAAAGAGGCTGTACTAGATTAAAAGTGCAATCAACCAAGAAGTCCTTTGGTGTTGTCATTTTAATTATTTTTTATTTTTAATTTGATTTATTCTCTGAAAAAGTTTTTGTTTGTTTTTGTTTGTTTGTTTGTTTGTTTGTTTTTGAAACATGGTTTCTCTGTGTAGCCCTGGCTGTCCTGGAACTCACTCTATAGACCAGGCTGTCCTCAAACTCAGAAATCTGCCTGCCTCTGCCTCCCAAGTGCTGAGATTAAAAATGTGAGCCACCACTACCCAGTTTCTCTGAAATTTTGTACATTTATAAATTGGATATTGATCATATATACTCTCATTTCATATGCAGTCTCCTCTTATGTGGGGCAGTTCTGACAGCCAGACTCCAGTAGAGCAAAGCCACTTTGAACCCCGGAGACCTACTGAGCTTTTGCTCAAAGGGACGGAAGGTGTTCAGTGAATTGCTCCTGAGACCATGGCTCAGATTTCAGCCCAGACCCCTCACAGCTGCCCCTGCAGGAGATGTGTGCTCTATCAGGCAGACACTGCCTCCAACTCCCAGCATTCTAGCTGGACCTTACACACAGTCATCTGACCACAAGCCAGGCATGCCATGCCCCATACAATAAAAGGGGTGGTTTTGCCCCCTCCTCTCTCTCTTGCTTCCTCTCTCTTGTTCCCTTCCCTTCTCTCTCTTACCTCCCCTCTCTCTCTCTCTTGCTTCCCCTCTCTCCTCTCTCTCTCTCTCTCTCTCTCTCTCTCTCTCTCTCTCTCTCTCTCTCTCTCCTTCCTCTCCTTTCCTTCTCTCCACTCAACTAGCATATTTCCCCTTCCTACAATAAAATAACTCATTCATACATTGCCTCATTTTTAATTAAGGCGCCGTGCACCAAGCAGCCAGCCCAGGAGGAGAGAGAGAGACCTGGGCCTCACCACCCAGGTCCCCAGCCAGCCCTAGGAAGGAGAGAGACCTGGGCCTCAGCACCAGGGCCCCCTTCCCCCAGGGAGAGAGAGAGCCACAGCAGGCTGGGCCTGGGCCACAACCCAGGCCCCCCTCTACCTTATTGGAACAGCACTCTTAGACCATTTTCCTCTTTATGCCCTCCTTTTACTATAAATATATAATTTATGTATAAATACCAATTACTCCAATTAGTACTGTCCCTATATATACAGGGTATTAATATTCAGAATAAAGCCACCAACACTTTCAATCTGGTAGTGATATAGAAGAGATTGAGACAGAGTTTTTCCGTTTTTTCCAGAGTTTTTCTTTTGAAGAAAAAATTCAAACACTTAACAGTAAATGTTTATTATAATATAGAGTATTCCCAAACCCTACATTGAGGCATGGATTTGGAGGAAGCAAGCTGGATCCCAAAAAGTCTCTGTAACTCCATACTAAATTGTACTTTATGTTAATGTCAGCATTGGTTTTGGAGTGATAGAAGTTCACTTGTTATGCTAAACTGTTGTGTCTTTTTTTCCTGTGAATCTAATCAGAATTGATATTTGCTACATATGACATCTAGATGGATATCATTGATTACATGTGGGTTGACAGAGAAAGAAAAACTTCAAAGATGAGTTCACTATGCATTTTTAATGATAAATTTTAATTTATATTCAAATGAACATTCATCACGAAATTGTAAGAATATGTACATGTATTTGCAAACGTGCATACATAGTAGTTATAACAAGAGTCTATTAGTAATGACAATTACTTACATTGTGAGAATTACTTTTTGTTAAATTACTGAAATTTTATTTCATCATTTTCCTCAGCTAACACACAAATAATACAAGCTGATTTGCCCTCAGTTATACCGGAAACTTGGAACTCACAGAGAAAATTAGTTTATTTCATTAATGACAAGGCACATATTTCCATCTTTCTGGTCTTACTGGTTTATAGGCCTGACAGTACTCATCAAGTAAGTAACAACATATTTTACATGATGTACTTATTTACAGAGCTTTCATTGCATTCTTCAAGGACCTTCTGCAGGAAAATTGAGCATTTTACAAAGTTGTCAGTGGATATAAACAAATTGGCTAGGGTGAGTTGTGGAAATATCTTAAAAGATATTAGATTTGAATACCCAATGACACCCTCTGAGGAAATCATGGGCAGGAAGGAGAAGGTCTCTCACTAATCAGATTTTAGAAGAAACCAGTATGCATATATTGGTTTATTGCATCTGTATCGTTTTCACATGGCTGATAGTAACAGAAATTGTTTTATAATATCTTTTTACTTTTGTATAATACTAAAAAAAATTAGAAATATCCATGTGATAGGAGAAATTACAAATACCCTAGTTGACTATTATCATTAGATAGAAGTTGAGTATTAACAATTTATTCACATGGGATAGTGACAATAATATTCAGTATTAGAATATAGATCAATTTGTACATATTTGTCATGACTGGTTTACAAGTCTATCAATGCTTAGGTCATTCTATCCTCACAAAATGTCAAGTAGTTGACATGATTACACTCCTTGGGACTGGTTCTGCATTTTAGCTAAAATATAGGAGAAGTACATTATGACCTTGATTTTGCTTAATATGTTTCTATGTTCTGCTTTCATCAAGTGTTAGATGATTTTTCCTTGTAAATGAACTATTGTTCCAATGAGAAGGACCAAAAGTCATTTTTCTGGATCTAGAAGACCCATTTCTTATGAATTATATTATTTAAATGATCTGAGATCCAGTATCACTTTCAGTGTTTATGTAAATCATTATGAGAATAAAGATGCTTATGCTCCATGGGGTCCACAAGGTTTTCTCCATGAACATGTATTCAGTTATCACTCACATTCTAGAATTGCATCCCAGAGTGCACATACAAAATCAACAGAGTAGGAATCAGAATCTCAAGTTTCGGGTCACACAAAAATATCCAGGGTTATTTCAGTCAAAGGAAAAGTTCCTTACATGATGTTTAGTTTTCACAGGGTAATACAATAGTAAAATAACAAGGAAAAACACAAAAGGTAGCATATACACAAGAAATTTTCATGGAATCAAGAAAAAATGCCTGCAATATCCGATAATTACACACTGAATGCCATAGCATCTATAATAGTCAGAGTTCTCTAGAATCACAGAACTTATGGAATATCTCACCATGTTGAGGAAATTTATTGTGAAGTCTTACAGTCTGTAGTCCAACTACTGCAACAATAGTCAGCTGTGAATGGGAATTCAAAGAATCTAGTAGTTTCTCAGTCACATTTGACTAGTTGTTTCAGCTGATTTTCTGTAGAAGTAGATTCCAACAGATGTACTGGAAAGTAAATGCAAGCAGGCAAAGAGGAAGAAATCTTCCTTCTTCCAATGCCCTTATTCCTACCACCAACTTGTTTTCTCCTAGGCTGATTTTTTTGTGTTTATTTTTTTATTAGATATTTTCTTTATTTACATGTAAATTTCTCCTTTTCCAGGTTCCCCTCCAAAAAACAAACAAACAAACAAACAAACAAAACAACAAGAACAAACCCCTTTTGCCTCCCCCTACCCATGCCTGCCACCCCACCCTCTCCCACTTTTTGGCCCTGGCCTTCCCCTACACTGGGACACAAAACCTTCACAAGGCCAAGGTCCTTTCCTCCTATTGATGATCGAATTTGCGATCCTCTACTATACACATGCTGCCAGAACATTCAGTCCCACCATGTATAGTCCTTGATTGGTGGTTGGGTCCCTGGGAGCTCTGAGGGTACTAGTTAGTAACTGTTGTTCGTCCTAAGGGGCTACAAACCCTTCAGCTCCATAGATCCTTTCTCTAACTCCTTCATTGGGGACCGTGTATTCAATGAATGGCTGTGAGCCTCTACATCTGTATTAGTCAGGTATTGTCAGAGCCTCTCAGGAGACAGCTATATGCTTGTCCTTCCTTCAGTCTCTGCTCCATAGTTAATCTCTGCCACTCCTTCTGTGGGTATTTGGTTCCCCTTTTTAAGAAGGAATGAAATGTCCACCTTTTAGTCTTCCTTCTTCTTAAGTTTCTTGTGGTTTGGGGAAAAATCCTAGGCTGAATTTGAACTCAGAGATCTCCTTGCCTTAGTCTTCTGGGATTAAAGGTATTTACTACCTTGCCTGGGCCTAAAATTTTCATGACCACTATGCCTCAAGATCCCCATGCTAAGATCCAGGTCAGAAACTTGTGTCTTCTAGCCTCAAATCTACATCACAGGTGAACCCTCCAATTCTGTATTGTAGTTCATTCCAGATAGAGTCAAGTTGACAACAAGGAGTAGCCATTACATCATTCACATAGACAGGATTTCTACTACAACACCTATTATTGTGCAGCTCTACTATGTATATTTCTCAGTATAGAAAACTAATTCCTGGTGTATAGAACCTGGAAAGAAAGTAAAACATAGGCTAATCTCCATATCTCACTTATTTGATTCAGGCAGCATGTTTTAGGGGATTTTACTTGTATAATTGGAGCTTCAGAATCTTTCTCAACCCATTTGTCTCAATTTTCTCATGTAAAATTAAAAAACTTAAAATCCACAATAATTTATGAATATTTATCTTGTCTATATGATTGTATTTAAAAGTGAGTCATATTTTATCTCCAGTTCTTAATTTCATTCATTATTTTAATAATACACCATAGTATGCAGTGTCAATTTACATATAAATGTGATGATTCTCTTTTGTTTTTAGACAATGTGCTGGTTTGTTTCAAAGATTGCCACAATCTGCTAATGTCTGAGCAGAGTGACTCTCAAATAGATTTGCATCAATCAGACAATCATATGGGTATATCTGAAGTATGATTCCTTTTTATTTTTTCATTTAATTCATTTTTGAAATTATAATGTACTTACATGAGTTTTTCTCTCTCCATTACCCTGAACAAATGCTTCCATAGATATTCTTTGTTGTCAGTCAAACTTATGCCATCATTTTATTTTATTTTTTTATTAGTTTTCTTTTTTACATTTCAATTGATATCTGCTCTCCCGGTTACCCCTCTGAAAAAATATCAAAAAAACCCAAAAACAAAAACAAAAACAAAAAACAATCCCTGATTACCCTCCCCCTGCTCACTAACCCACCCTCTCCCATTTCTTGACTCTGGCATTCTCCTACACTATGGCATAGAATCTTCACAGAGCCAATGGCCTCTCCTCCCATAGATGACCAACTCGGCCATCCTCAGATATACATATGCTGATGGAGTCATGAATCCCACCATGTGTGCTCTTTGATGGTTTAGCCCCTGGGAGCTCTGAGGGTACTAGTTAGTTCATATTGTTGTTCATTCTAAGGGGCTCCAAACCCTTCAGCTCCTTGTGTCCTTTCTCTACCTCCTTTATTGGGGACCCTGTACTCAGTCCAATGGATGGTTGTGAGCCTCTACTTCTGTATTAGTCGGGTACTGTCAGAGCCTCTCAGGAGACAACTATATCAGGCTCCTGTCAGCCAGCACTTGCTGACATCCACAATAGTGTCTGGGTTTGATAATTGAATATGGAAACGATTCCCAGGCAGATCAGTCTCTGGATTGTTCTTCTTTCAGTCTCTGCTCCATAGTTTGTCTCTGCAACTCCTTCGATGGGTAGTAATAAAGCATCCATACTTTGGTCTTCCTTCTTCTTGAGTTTCTTGTGGTTTGTGGATTGTATTTTGGGTATTCTGAGCTTCTGGGCTAATATTCATTTATCAGAGAGTGCATACCATGTTTGTTCTTTTGTGATTGAGTTACCTCACTCAGGATGATATTCTCCAGATCCTTCCATTTCCCTAAGAATTTCATAAATTCATTGTTTTTAATAGCTGAGTAGTATTCCATTGTGTAAATGTATCACATTTTCTATATCCATTCATATGATGAAGGACATCTGGTTTGTTTCCAGTTTCTGGTTATTATAAATAAGGCTGCTATAAACATAGATGAAGCACGTGTCCTTATTACATGTTGGAGAATATTCTGGGTATATGCCCAGGAGTGGTATAGCTGAGTCCTCTGGTAGAACTATGTCCAGTTTCTGGAGGAACCACCAAACTGATTTCCAGAGTGGTTGTATGAGCTTGCAGTCACACCAGCAATGAAGGAGTGTTCCTCTTTCTCCACAACCTCTCCAGTACCTGGTGTCACCTGAGTTTTATATCCTAGCCATTCTGTCTGGTGTGAGGTATAATCTCAGGGTTGTTTTGATTTGAATTTCCCTGATGACTAAGGATGTTGAACATTTATTTGTCATTCAGCCATTCAGTATTTGTTAGTTGAGAATTATTTGTTTAGCTCTGTACCCCATTTTTTAATATGGTTATTTGATCCTCTGGAATCTAACTTTTTGAGTTCTTTGTATGTATTGGACATTAGCCTTCTATCAGATATAGGATTGGTAAAGTTCTTTTACCAATTTGTTGGTTGTCATTCTGTCCTATTGACTATGTCTGCTGCCTTACAGAAGCTTTTCAATTTTATCAGGTCCCATTTGTCAATTTCTTGATTTTAGATCATAAACTATTGGTTTTCTGTTCAGGAAAATCTCCCCTGTGCCTATGTGCTTGAGGGTCTTCCCCATTTTCTTTTCTATTAGTTTCAGTGTATCTGGTTTTATGTGGAGGTCCTTGATCCACTTGGACTTTAGTTTTGTACAAGAAGATAGGAATAGATTGATTTGCATTCTTCTACATGATAACTGCCAGTTGAGCCATCACCATTTGTTGAAAATGCTCTCTTTTTCCAGTGGATGTTTTTATCTCCTTTGTCAAAGATCAAGTGACCATAGGTGTGTGGGTTCATTTCTGGGTCTTCAATTCTATTTCATTGATCTACTTACCTGTCAATGTCCCTACCCCCTACCCAACCTGACCTCCAAAATCCCTGGGGGCTCCAATCTTTTGTGGGTTAGGTGTATCATCTCTGAATGAACACAGACACAGCAGTCCTCTACTGTATGTGTGTTAGGGGCCTCATATCAGCTGGTGTATGCTGCCTATTTGGTGGTCCAGTGTTTGATAGATCTCGAGGGTGCAGATTGAGACTGCTGGTCCTCCTACAGGATTGCCCTTCTCCTCAGCTTCTTTCATCCTTTCCCTAGTTTAACAACAGGGGTCAGCTGCTTCTGTCCATTGGTTGGGTGTAAATATCTGCATCTGACTCTTTCATCTGCTTGTTGGATCTTTCAGAGGGCAGTCATGATAGGTCCATTTTTTGTGAGCACTCCATAGCCTCAGTAATAGTGTCTATTGTGAAACTTCATATAAGATAATAGGGAAAGGCATAGATTGAAAATAGTTCTTTATAGCATGCAGCAATCATAAGGAGAATAGCAACTTTCACCATGTCTTATTATATATGAGGGAAAGTTGACCAAATCACTCCATTTCACAACATTGAGTGTTGTGGTTGACCAGTAAGTAATAGGATCATCAGCTCTCCAAGATCAACTAGAGTATCCAAGTCCACTAACTTTCAAGGCAATCACACAGACCCTACTTTTCTTAGGGTGTGCTTGTCTAGTTCTTGTTACCAAGTGTTTCCTAAATTGTATTGGCTTACATTACCAGGAAAATGGATTGTATGGTAGTATATAAAGTTTGTACCACTTTGGAAGAGTGAAAATTTTGAAGAAGTTTATATTTGTGGTAAGGTCTTCTTTTATCACAATGTGCATTAGAAGTCAGAGAATAACTTGAACAATTCAGTTTTTCTTTCTTTCCAGTGTGTCGACCCTGGGTATCAAATTCTTAGCATCAGTCTCCATGGCAGACAACTTTACTTTCTGAATCATATTCCTGTCCCAGTGCACTAGTCAGGACCTCATTTAGAATCTCCACTGAGCTCTACAGAAGCATAAATATCAGGGGCTAGCCACCCAGGGGGATTCAGTCTGTAAATTTGTTGTCCAAAACTGCACATAGTTCCCTGTTGTAGGATATTTGATCACACTGTGAACACTGAGATTGTGTAATTTAGTGAAAAACAACAACTTTTTTTTGGATTATGATGTGGCTCAGCCTTTAGCACATACTTTAATCCCCTTAGTGTGCCGCAAGTAATGAATCTGATGTTACTTGAGTTAAAGAACATGTGAAATCCTACTTAGTCTCAGCCATAAACTTTCATTTTACTTTTGTTGTTTTATTTTTGTTTTTAAACACTATCTTACCATGAAACCCACTCAATATGTTTTAATATATGTTTATCACTCTCACTGAAATATTTCCAAAGAGGCTAGGGCATGAGGTGTGAAAAGATACAAAGAAAGGAAAGCCAGAATTAGGGCATTTGTGATATGAAAGTGCCTTTTCTGATGTTAATATATCCACACTTCATAGACTTTAGGGATACAGTTTACTTAGCCAATGTAGGAAGCCTCATGAAAACAGAAAGACTTCAAGCCAGAGTGTCAAAATAATGTAGAAATCTGTAAGGCTGTTGTTGGAGAAAATCAGGTACAATTTGGTGCTAAGTTAAACACAAAGACCCCTGTGGTTTTTGTTCAATATTATACAATTTAGAGCCTGTCCAACACTAATGTACGTGAGTTTTACTGTAAGGAAAGACTGGGTTTGATATGGCTATTAAAACCACACATTTGAAAGTCATGATGATCTTTCAAGTTTTCCATTTCTTTGCAGACACTTTCAACTCAATAGGAAAGCAAACAATGTTGAATGTCTCTCTTTATAGTTTTCTGTGACAAGATAAAATGTATAGATGCTGAATATGTAATTTTTAAAAGAATGACATTTTCTTATTATTAATATATATAAATATTATGTAATGATAGGCATTAGAATGCATATTGAATGGCATTATATTTAAAAAATACCAAAAAAATAATTTACTGCAATGCACATATACAAAGAAGGAAATCTAAATATGTGCCACAAGTTCCTGTGTGTATGAGTGTGTGCATGTGCGTGTGTGTGTCCATGTGTGTGTGTGCTCATCACCTTAATGCATGTCAATCATGTTCATTTTAACCTATATACCCAATCATAGGCCAAAAAATTATGTTGTTTCAAATCCAGCTTCTACATATTCAGTGAAAGGAAAGGAGCACAGAATATATTATATGGAAGTGAGATTTATTTCATATAAACAATTAGCTAAGCAGCGAAATTTAAGCAGAACTATTAATCAGAAATTTTTAAAAAGTCTTCTAATTTTAGTATATGTGCTGCCAAAGCGAGCACAAAAGTCTTCTAAAAATATTAGGAGGTACCAGTACATAAGAAGGTCATAGGAAGTACCTACTCACTTTGAACAACCCAGCAAATGAGATAGATACAAAAGAATGATGCATCAGGGAATACAGCACAAACACCTCAAATATCCTCTCTCTACAGGCACTGCTCATGGCAATAATTTTCCTATGTTCAGGAATCATTGTCACAAATAGTACAGCCTATGATATAACATTCTGCACTCCATCACTATCCATACAACAAACCTCCTATTGTTGACATTGTCAAATTTTTAAATATATTCCTCATAGTATGTGAATACCAAAAATGAATAACCTAGGGTTTGTAGCCCCCATATATACATGGAAATAAAGGAAAATTATCAGACCAATTAGTCACCCATGGAAACATCCAGTACTGGGATTGGTTCACATTTAATTTAGTTGACAGACAATGGGGCTTCAGTGTTTTCATCAAACCATCCAGGCAGTTTCTCATACTGTAACTTGCTCTACACAAAGTCTCAGCAAGGCTCCATTGATGAAGACAGTACTTCTATTGAACATAAAATTGCTGAGCTGGTGCCTCCATTGATCCTTCACCCCCAACATTACAGCATCTTTGTAATAGCAAGTTAATCTTTATTTTATCAGAAGACTAATGAAAAGACTAATACAGCCATAACTCCCTAATCTACAATGTCGTATCACTTGTAAAATATGCAAGAGAACTAATGGCACAAAACTTGTCAGAGCAACTATTTAAGAATGGGTTTGAATTAAGGACCAGTCCACAATATTTAACCCAAACTGTCACTCCTTGACTGACAGAGTCTAAAACTAGATGTCCCCTGTACTAAGGAAAAGGAAATTATTGTCTAAAAAAGAAAATAAAAGTGATGAAATGACTCCTAAAGATATTATTTCTGCTCTACACATAGATAAATACCTTGTTCAGCTTTGAGCAGAGAAGTTTAGTGCAGCATATGGGAAGAAATGCAGAAACACTCAGCCGGATGCTACATAGAGATTATTCAGCCCTAAATTAGATTATTAGATGCTACATGGAATATTCAGCCCTACTTGTGATGTATTTATTAATTCCCTCTTCTCAGAGCTCAAGGAACCCCACATAAAAGCAGGTAGAGACTTAACAACTGAAGTGTAATTTACACCTGGTGACAATGAGGAAATCCGTTTTCTCCAACAGAATGACACTAGATAAATCAGTCATTCTAGGATAGGCCTCAAGGTTAGGAGGACTTGGTCAACATAAAATGGACTCTTCAGCATTTTTGATTTGTTTGCTTGGTTTTTCTTTTTGTTTTGGTTTTTGAGAGGTGGATGAGCTTTAATTTGATTACAGTTCTGATGTTTTTTTGACATCATTTTATTTTTTTGTTTTATAGTGTTTTGTTATAATAGATTTTGGTGAGGGGTTGTTGGGGAAAAATTTAACTTGTTTGTTTAATTTTAGGAAAATTGAATTGGGAAGACCATTGGGAAAGAGAAGAATATAGTCAAAGTATATATAAATTTAAAAATCGTTTTCAGTAATAAATGAGAAAAACAGAAAAATGACAAAACAAAACAAAATCAAAAACAACCAAAGAAAAATGAACATATGGCATGCATTAATTGATTTTACTTTTCTCATTTAAAATTAAAAGGATGTTCTCATCCCTGTATGCTCCCTTTTTATTCAAATATAAAACTAAATATAGCACACAAAATATATTATTTTTATATAATTTTGAATTGATTTCATCTACCTATTTACACTCATTCATGCATGTGTATATTCCTAGGGTCAAAGATCACTACACTTCTATAACAGATAATTCACATCCAAATATGAACTAGTTTGCTTTGGAACTAATATTGAGCCCATTGTTGAGCATAAGAGGAAATATTATGCATTATATAACTGCTTCTCACCTGAAATTAGGACTTTTTTCCGGGCATAATAAGGCTGGAATACTAGTGAAAGACTAGGAGTAATAGTTGCCGTAAATCATCAACCCAAATATTCCCCGGCAATGAAAATTCAACTCAATTAATATGAATACAAGCTGTGCACCTAGATTGGGCAGATCTACCACTGCACTACCATCTTCCCCATTTAGGAGACCCCTTATAACTTGCAGTTCCTCCAGGCATGTGCTTCTGCTCCTCTTTCCTTCCAGCTCCTCTGTTTTCCTTTCTCTCTGCCCCTCCTTCGACCACAACCTTCAGCTCCACTTTCCCCTCTTTCTCAGTCCAATCACCAGCTCTAGCCTTTATTATATAAATTAAGGTCAGAAGAAGTTTATAGAAAATCACCTGAGACGTTACTCATTCCTTGTTGACAGCCCCTTACAGGAGAACAGAATTAACATCAAATATAATTAGTCCCTGGGCTATCCACAACAAGGACTTCAGGCAATAAAGCAGGGAATTTGTCTGAAGCATCAGCCAGAATAAATAATGATCAATCACATTACCTGGAATTGTTTTCATCAGCATTCATTAAATCTAGGGCTGTCTAGTTTTGTAAGATCGTTTGGGATTGGCATGGTGTAGATTGATTTGGAGCAGTTTGTTGTCCATAGCCAATTCCTGGATGGTGTCTAAGAGTTGAGTGCAAATCTTCTGACACAGATACAAACTAGTACAGAAAGAAAGTTAAGGTACTTAGGGGAAAACCTTTATTTTCTGGGTATATGTGAAACTTTCAGGCCCATTGTCTAGTAGTTGGGGTTGTAGAAGTAGTTGCAAGATTAGAGAAATCAGAGAAAGAGAGAGAGAAAGAGAAAGAGAGAGAGTGAGAGAGAGAGAGAGAGAGAGAGAGAGAGAGAGAGAGAGAGAGAGAGCATGCTAAGTTTCAGAGAGAGACATCAGTCTCAGGAATAGGCAATAAACAGAAAGGATTAAGCTGTTGATTGAAAGGAATATTTATCTGGAATATCTATGAAATATTATGCTACTGTAACTAAAATATTTCATTTGACTATATTTTTTATTTAAAGTAACTTGCTTTCCAATGGCTGTGCATAGCATTTTTACAAATCTTGAGAATATTAAGAACAGTATGAGATAAGTAGCAGTATTCCCTATAGGAAATAGAATTTTTTTTAGCTGATCTTTTCCTGGGCTGAATTATGTTGATGTCCCTTTTTTTCAGTGTCAGGTAGCCAAAGTGATGCAGAAGAGATACTAGGAAACTTCTCAATAAGCTTGCTTGTGTTGAGAGAATGGAGAGCGAACCCCCAACTTCAGAACCAGCATTTAATAAATTAGAGTAGCATAAAACAATATTTTAACATTAGCCATAGCTAAAAGTCACTTAATCGCTGCAAAGCTGAAACCAGTGTCCTAGAGAGAAACAGAGAAAATAAGGAACAAAGAGAGCTCCCATACATATGCCAGTTCCAGTAGTGAGCAACAGTCAATAAAGTAGCAAGGTAAGAGAGAAAGACATCAGCTCCTATGGGAAAATAAGGAGAAACAAGAGATGTCTGGAATAAACTGTAGGAAGGAGGTGAGATCTAGCTCGTAAGAACACAACTAGGAGCAGCTCAGAAGCTCAAAATGCATGACAGCTTAGACATTTCCATGGTAACACCCAAGGTACGTGGGGAGACCCAGATGAGGTTCAATTTATCATGTCTGCCTGTAACTTTAAAAGATTAATGGAAGCATGGAAATAAAAACAAATGATTCATAATGAAAATGAGTCCAAGAAACATACGACACAGATAAGTAGCTATCAAGAAAAAACGATATCCAGATAACATCTGGATCCTATATCAGCAACATGTTATAAATTAACAAACTGTGAGCAAGCAACACTATTTTCTCAGTCAATTTCTCTTACTGGCAGGCTGAAACTTATAGTTACAAAAATGTATAAATTATTTTACCATTTATCTTTAAAAAGTAATCTTATAAAAGTCTTAAAGAATCATAAATCTGAACTCTAATATAAAAAAGTCCTTTCTACTTTAATTCATCAACATGCACATATAATCATCTTTGTTTTGTTAAATCAGAAAAGGAAACTGAGGGCAAAAATTGCCATAAGAAATCAATCATCAAAGAACTGAAGGAGCTGAAGGGGTTTGCAACCCCACAGAAATAACAACAATATCAACTAATCCAAGAACTAAACCACCAACCAAAGAGTACACATGGAGGGAATCCATGGCTCCAGTCACATATGTAGAACAGGATGGCCTTGTTAGCCACCAATGGGAGGAGAGGCCCTTGGTCCTGTGGAGGTTTGATGACCCAGAGTAGGGGAATGCCAGACAGGGAGGAAGGAGTGTGGGTAGGTGGAGAAATACCCTCATAGAAGCATGGGTAGGGGAAATGGGATACAGAGTTTCCAGGGGATGAGAAACTAGGAAAGAGGATAACATTTGAAATGTAAATTAAAAAAAATTAGTAAAATAAATGAATCATCGCCTGACCAACAGATGAACTTTAGCAAAGAGGCAGGATAGCTAGTATTGGTCTGACTACCATTGTTTCTATTATTTACCTCATAAAAATCACTAGATCAATAATTAAGACTGTGCTTTTATGAACTTTAATTTGGTCTATAAATTTACTACATCAAAACCACTAACAAAAAACTCCGTAATAACTTCACTAAAAATCTACTTTTCAATGTACTTTCTAAGCATGGAGGTCATTGCTGACAATATACATATCTTAGCTTTTTCCATGAGTGGTAACTAAATCATTAATTTGCTCAAAGACCAATGCTTGAGAAATATCATTCCATGAGATCTAAAAATGTTTTCTTCTTTGTCTTGCAAGATCCTCACAACAGGACAAACCAGAAACCCGAATCCAACTTTTAAATTTTAAAAGTGTAACCTAAATTTTATTACATTCAGAGGTCCCAAATAGAGGTTTGAATGTAGACTTTATTTTTATTTTTATTTTTATTTTTATTTTTATTTTTATTTTTATTTTTATTTTTATTTTAGAAATAGACAAAGTTTTATTTGCTTCCATTCCTTCTTGAGAAGACAGAGTGGTACAAAGTTGTACAAAGCAAGTTAGTGCAGGCTGTCAATTTCTGGGGCTGAGAAACCGAATTTTGGTGACCTCTTCTAGAACTTGCCTATGTACAGCCTCACATCAGAATTCATGCTTCTGGTACACAGAAATCACATTGGGACCTTCAAATGTTATATGTTACATAAAAAAACCAAAACAAACAACAATAAACCAATTCAAACAAAACAAAAACACTAGAGGTAACTGAATAAGCAAAATCAAGTGTTTATATAGCACTAGAGGAAATTTCCCAAGTAGAGGAGGGGGAAGTAGCCTAGACCTTCAATTTTTCAAGTTTTTAAGCAACACACAGACACAAAACTGTGTAATATAAATAAAGGCAGGTCTACACATCTGTAGTAAGGAGGTATTGTTAAAGAAGTGGAGAGAAAATGTAAACTGTTCAGGCACTGTCAATTAGGTCAGGGGCACATTCTATAGAAATATATGGATAGTCAAGAGACCGATTTGCATAAGGAATATATGGCTAGTCTAAAGCACATCTTAAAAAGAGAGTTTCAGCATTTATCATATTCTTAGGAGTACATTCATGAGATGTCGGTATCCCAGTACACTAGAAATGTTTCTCTTTTTATTTTTTTGAGAAATATTTCTCTTAAGCACATGCTTAGGAATTACAGAATATTGTATCATTACATATTGACTTAGGTAAACATTACTCAAAAATCCATTTCTATTAATTCTCCTGTTTCTAATATCTTATCATGATTCTGTTGTAACTAATTATTCATGTTGATTTTATCAATTCGTAATGCATCTTTATATTATTGAACGCAGCTGTTCTGCTCATTGTTTTAACAGCCATTCTATGGTCAAGTATCCAAAAACAGATAAAAGAACAATTTGAGAGAGAAATTTTCTTGCCTGAGGTTCACTGTTTAGAGGTCACTCTATGTTCTAAAATATCCAAATCTAAACAAAACGTACAATCATTAACCTGCCTCATTAATGAGAATTTTATTTTATATAATATAATAACTATAATGTGTAAAAAGCATGTAGATGTTAGCATTTATGTCAGTAGCCTAAGATCTAAATTAAACTAGAGATTTTCTAGGACTAATGCACAAACAAAATAATAGTATAATATTTTTGCTGAAAATTGTGCCATGGTGCACCTGTGCCATAGACCACCCACTCCCTGACCTTCCTTGTCCTTGGGGTTGGAGGTGAGGCGACTAAGAATCAAGACACAGACTCCAAGAGCAGTTAAGAAACACCACAGCAAGCTCACCCAAACCTTGCTGCAAGCTCTTTCAAAACTTTCCCCCCATTTTGCAATAGTCCCAAGAAAGCATCTCTTCTAAACAGCAGTTCTCAATTGGCTGTCATTGTCTGTTTCAGCAATACTTGGTCTCTCAGGCAGTCCTCAATTATGTCCTTCTGCAGGAGATCCCTTTAGTGTTGTGTGCCCCAGCCCCAGCCTCTGTGCAGAAGTGGTTGCACTGTTCCGTATACATTTCCACCCTTTTGTTTTTACTTTTTGACAGCATAGTGGGAACTGGGGTACCATTGCCTTGACCTTGTTTTGTTAACCTCAGAGGATTACCAGTATAATGGATTGTGTCTGTCTTAGGTTGTCCTATCTTTCAAGATCTTATGCATCATTAACCACCAGCCTTAAAGAGATACAACTCTGGAGGCAAGGGTGAGATGAGGAACAGTTTACATGGTGGTCTCATGGATGTCTGCCATCCAGGCTTTGGTCATTTCCTTAGGGAGGTTGCAATCAGGATTTTTGAGAGCCATCAGCACCTGGAGGGTCACCTTATTTATGGAATACTGTGTGGAGATATGCTGTGTTAGACACTGAAACAAAATAATTATTAGTATGACAATTCCTCCCATCATAGTATAAGTGACTATCCATGAGTGGTCAAACAGCCTCTTAATATTGTTCAACACTTTTTCCAAGATTAGTACATCTGGAGAGAGCACAGATACTCTGGTCATATTGAGGTGGTCTATGTTCTCCCTTAATAGCTCAGAATAGTTAAGGAATTTTGTCTGACCAGGTACCTTCAAGATATTTAGGCAACAATTGTCAGACTTCACTGGTGATAGGTTCCTACCTGGTTAAGGAGTTAGGCAGATAATTGAAACCTGGGGTCTCAATAGAGTCCTATCCCAAACAAGGGCCAAC
Organism: Montemys delectorum; assembly: GCA_019843815.1. Classification (NCBI taxonomy): domain Eukaryota; kingdom Metazoa; phylum Chordata; class Mammalia; order Rodentia; family Muridae; genus Montemys; species Montemys delectorum. Next base: position 24,613 of record JADRCD010233509.1, on the reverse strand, counting down.
TCTCCTGCTTGTATGTCAATCTGTTGTTGTAAAATGTAGATGCCTTGATAAAGATGTTTATTTAGTACCTCCTGGCCCTGAAGCACCTCAGCTAACTTAGAGACAATAGCATTAACAGTCTCCACTGTAGTGGCTGTCTGGATCAAGGCAAGAGCAGCTGTTGTTGCCCTGGCAAGGCCTGGAGTGATGGTCACAGTGATGACAGCTGTAATATCAAGTTCCCCCTTTTCCTGGTATATGGGTTGTAAGTGAGTCTGGGCCATCAAAGTGACAGCATGAAAGCTAGTGATATTTACCACAAGAATCCAAATGGTATTCCCTCATCAGAATAACCATTGTTGAATACACCATCCACCAGATAGTTAAGAGACATTTTTCATTGAAGCAGTTAAGGCTATCTCTGACAAGGGGGGGGGTATTGGTGACTAGAGAGAAGGGAGGTCAGACACAGACTAGAGTTGCTCTCCAGTCAACCTGGATGCTAACGGTCACATTCATGGGGTCACCCCAGCACACATTTTCGCCAATAGGTTCATATGGAAATACACCTCATTAAAGAGACAATCATCTTTTAGGAGAGTGAGGGGGCATATGTCAAGACAATTAAAGGGGCCACATAAATCCCAATTGATCATAATGGGGTCATAATGGGATCCAATGGGATCCCTGTTAACATAGGGAGCAGTATTGGAAACATCATGTGAGATAAACCTCAATATGCCAAGTGTGAGATTACATGACAATATAGGGTATTCCCTGGATAATTTTATGCCTAGTGCAGTCTGGCAGTGCTCTCAAAGGATAGGAAGTTCCACAAAAGTGGTCATTAGAGGGACCCTAGGACAGTGAGGTAGGGGTAGACATGATATTTTGGGGGGATCCTTTGAGGATTTGTAGTCCAGTAAGGGAATGTGAAGTCCCATGCCTGACATGGGTTATATTACTATTAAAGTTTCACATGGTCATATTGTGTAGTTGAATACAAGGGCCTATGGAAGAGACATTGATGTTAAAGCAGAGAATTTCCTCAGTGGGCCAGGCGCCTTCTAATCGCTGTGTAGTAGTGACAAGTCCATGAAAGGCAAACATGTTGGAAGAGAAAAGAAACAGGGTAGCTTAGGGAGTTAACTGCCGCAGGCAAGTAATGGGTGGGGGGATCAGGGCCACCAAAGCCTAGAGCTCATCAGCCTTCCCAGACTGAAGAAAAACTAATAAAATGAATATTACATATGTCTCCATATCTGGTCTTCTGGCTTCTTCATTGCTCCCTGGTCTGTGACTGGGCAAACATCTCTAGAGGGCACCCACACTGTCATATTTGCATTGTGGGGGAAACACAAGCATAACATTGCTCCTCGTCAGAAGAAGAATAGTAGTTCCCATTGAAAGGCTATTGGGTCCCTTCAACTAACCTGTGGGAGGGAAGTGCCCCTCAGCAAAAATGCCCAATGTTTGTAAGCAGGGCCCATTCATTTCTCTTCAAAGTAGAGAAAGTTCACATGGAACAGGACCTCCACCAATGCTAGATGTGGATCTCTTTAGTATTCTGGGGAGGAGACCTGAGCAAGTGCTCCCTTCAAGGAGAAATTTGCTTATTCTAAGATTGCTTGGCCTTGAGGATTATAGACTATCCCAAAGAAGTGATGGATCCTCCATGAGAATAAGAAGGTGATAAACAGCTGAGATGAGTAAGCAGCCTCATTGTCAGTCTTGAGTGCCCAAGGCACTCTCATTATCAACATTGCTGATTTCATGAACTTAATAGCATGAGAAATCTTTTCACCTGCCATGGCCACTGTGTATATGAAGGCAGAGTAAGTATCTACCACGGCATGCATGTATGTAAAAGTAACAAAGGCTGGATAATGGGTGACATCCATCTGCCAGATTGCACTGAGGAGTAGACCTCTAGGGTTAACTACTAATCTGCTAAGAGTCCACAATGGTGCAAGAGGTGGGCACATTGCACAGGGCATTACAAGATGTTTATTGTGTGACATAGGCAATTCTGGCAAGAGCTTATATAAATTCTGAGGAAAAGGTGAAATGGCCCATGTATCATTATGGCTTGTTCTAGCAATTCTATGTCTACAGCCCATTCTGCCATAACACTCCTAGGACCACCTCCGTGGACCACAGAATTATGGCCTTGAGGAGGTTCTTTGGATCATGCCTTTCCAGAGTTGATAAAGGAGCACCATAACTTTCTTTAGAAAATTGCTAGCCTCAGGTGTTAGTTTAACTCTGGCAGCGGGGCTACTAGGCCCCTCCAAGAGAGAGAAGAAGCGCCTCACATCCTTGGCCAAAATAGATAGGAAAGATTTGAGCCAGTTAATAGTTCCACACAATTGTTGTAGTTCCACAAGAGAGTAGGACTTTTTGCCATTGTAGAGAAGATCAGAGGCTTAATCTTGTCAGAAATAGAAAAGCCCAGGCAGGTATATAGGGGCACTCTCTGAGTCTTTTCAGGAGCAATCTTCAAGTTGAGATTTTTTCCAAGTTAAGCAACAATTGAGAGAATACCCTTTCAAGATCTGGCAGGCTAGGGTATGCAAGCATAATATCATCCATGTAATAGACTACAAGGACATCCTTAGGGATTCTTTGTATGGTTTCAGTCTGACAAGTGGTCAGACTATTTTTCACACCCTGAGGCAGGACTACCCACTGATATCTTTTAGCTGGTTAGTTCATATTAGGGTATCATACTACGAAGGCAAAACGGCATCTATTCTGGAGAGCCAGAGGGAACTGGAAAAAGCAATCCTTAATATATAGATACATGGTGCTTGGGTGGGAGAGCACTAGGATGAGGCAGTCCCACTTGAGTGTTCCCCATGTTTTCCATATATTCATTAATGACTCTCAGATCCTGATTTCATCTGAATGGCAAAAATTAGTATTATCATGTAAAATATTATGTATGCTGCTCAAGGATTCCAAATTAACCAAAGCTAATTGTTCCCAGACTAGTTCCTTGGGAGCAGAAAGCTTAGGTTCCAAAATGAGCCACTGGTCCACCCAGATGTCAGCTTCAGACACAAGGTCAAAGGTATAGGATCAGGTACCTTGATGTCAACTTGTGCTGAGTGGGCAGTGGCCATTAGAATTGGGGGTGATCCCTTACTTTGTGACCTGCGCAGTCCAGTTGGTGATGTTTTATAACATCATCAAAAAAGATAGTAAGGATGGAATCCCTGTCTTCCAGAATATCTCTTTCCCAAAGGTTGTGGGGAACACCAGCCACAATAGGTGTCAAAGATTCCTGATTGCTGTTAAAGTACAGCCAACAGACAGGTTGGGTAGTCATTTTGGTGGCCTGGTGGCTTCCAAAATTCTGTATTGGAGGGACCACACCAGAATTTCCAATGGGGGAACCTCATTGATTATTTTTGTGTTATTATAGTGGCATCTGTTCCTGTGTCAAGCAACCCTTTAACCTGTATACCATCTAAATGTACAGTCATCATTAGGGAGTGAGGAAACACAGACATGGTCCAAAAAACTCCTGGCCAACCATGGTTCTCCCTTACTGGCAGGGCTGAGGGATAAACCTTTTGAAGTTTAAACTGTCTTCCTGCTTTTGAAAACAATTCTTAGTCCAATGGAAACCTTTATTACACTGACATCTGATCTTGGGCCTAGCTGAGGGCCAGTACCAAGGTAACCAGGTTTGCCATAGTCCCAATAGGTGTGAGAAAGTTGCCCCTCAGAAGGAGGATGTGTTCTCTGTACACACTGCGTGACAAAAACATCAATGGAGGCAGTCAGGACTGTAATGGGGACCACACCAGGGTCTAAATCATGAGTGTCAACAATCAATTTTTGCATATAATAATTCCTTATGGCTTCTACAGTATTGCAAATAGGGGCATTAAGGCCCTCCCATGCAAGTTGCTCTGTTAGCATGTCTTTTTTTGAGCCAACATTGAATCACCTTTTCACTGCCTCAGTCACAGAGACATGAAATCCGTGAAGTACTCCCCAAACTGCTGAACAATATTGTAAAAGTAAGCAGAAGGGTTCTGATGGGTTCAGACCTTAAAGGCCACAAATGCCAGATCAACAACCTTGTTAAAGTGAGCATGCAGTCCAATAGTGGCCCGAGTGATGCGGTTAATATATGCCCCATGGCCAGTGAGCACGTCAAAAGTACTGTTAAAGTTATATTCTAAATTAATCCTACCCTGATTCTCAGACAAGTCATGGTATTCAGATTTCCAATTAAGAAAGATAGCTAGTTTGAGCACTGCCTTCAGGAGATTATACCAATCATAATAGGTCTAGAGGTGCATAGACCATTGCTTCAGTACATTTTCAAAATAAGGGAAATCTGGGCCAGAGTTGTTGACAATTTTTCTGATTAGTGCCAAGTCTACCAGAAAAGTGAGAAGCCAGGGCCTACTCACCTAATCAGGGGCAAGACTAACAAGAAAACCTCACAATGTACCTGAGGAGGATGAGGTCCCCCAGGGAGAGGCAGTCCAGCATGAGGGACTGGGATCACAGGAGTGACCACAGTAGGAAAGACAACCAGAAGACAAAGTCCCTCTAAGTCAGGCCAGGGGTAAGCTACTACCTCTAAAGTGGAAGTAATGGAAGGGCTATGACTGAGGGACCGGGACTGCAGAGCTAGAATGACAAATAAGGACTTGGAGCCTGAAGGCCAGAGGGCTAGAGCAGAGGTGCATTCATCCTCATCACTGAGGTGATCCTGTTTGCCCAGAGAAAGTGGGTTAGATCATTAATGGAAAGCTGAATATTAGCCTGATCCTGCCAGTGTTTGTTATGTGCAGTCACCAGTTCCTCCTGGGAAGAATTCTAAAAACTGACAAGGACTTCAAAGAGGATGAGGAGAAAGAATAAGGGAGGTGTAATCCCAGATCATACCTCTTGCTTGTGGGGAAGGAAGAGAACACACATCAAGGTCCCACATGTTCTCTAGGAATATCCAGGGGTCCAAAATAAAGTCTACCTCCCAAAATTGGTCTATGTTATGAGTTTTAACAATAAGATCACATGCAAATAGAAGGGTTTGGGGTACCCTAGTCTGGGGTTCCTTGACAGTGGCTTATCCTCGATACCATCACTTGGGAGACTAGCCCTTATGCCAGGTTCTGGGATCAATCCATGCTAAAAGTATAAGTGAGTAGCTCGTTGGGTCAAATGGACAAAGGCAAAGAAGGCAGAAAAGATTCTCACTGCATGCTCACCCAGAAGAACAAAGACAAAGAAGTAAGAAAAGAAGACCACCACACACCCATCTTCAAACCAATACCAAAGGTGAAATTATGACAGTACCTGGATGAACAGACAAAAAAAAAAGATGAAGACATAAATGAGGTCTATATGCTTACCTTCATGGGATCCACAACATAAACTAAAGGAGCAATTCACTAAGAAGTAACAAAAGGGGGCAGGAGCAGGACAGCAGTGACACAAGGAGAAGAGCAGATCTGGATGAAATGCAAGCACAGTCCATGCAGCAACAGGAAAAAAAAGAGCTCCCAGTAAAGGAGGTTTGGAACAGAATACAATGAAATCATCTGTAGGCCATGTTGGATGTCAGATGCTGTCTGTGCCCTAGACCTTCTGCTTGCCAACCACACTTGTACTTAGGGGTTAAAGACCAAGTGACACAGAATCAAGGCGCAGACTCCAGGAGCAGATGAAAAACACCACAGCAAGCTCTCCTGAATTCTGTTGCAGTCTTTTAATCCCTTTATCATAAGAAAGCATCATTTCTAAACAGCAGTTCCGGTTTAGCTGGTATTGTCTTCTTCAGCAATCCTTGGTCTCTCAGGTAGTCTTCAGTTAGATCCTCCTGCAGGAGATGCCTTTGGGGCTGGGTGGCCCCTGGCGTTTATGCAGAGGCAGCTGCACCATTTCATGCACACCATGGTTGTATATTTTGAAAGAACCTTGTCACATAGAATTTCATCTATCATACACAATAAGATCTCTAAGAAATGAATAATGCGTACATGGGTAAAGTTCTACTTGTTTATATAGAATAGTGTTTATCAATTGAAAGAGACTTGGAAGATATTGAAAACTAGATTGAATGTAGGTATGAACTTTGAGAGAAGCACAAATTACTTATGGCATCCAAATACAGAAATTTTCTGAATCTACTCTTTTTTTAATTTTATTTATTTATTTATTTGTTTATTTATTTATTTATTTTAAATTAGATATTTTCTTTATTTACATGTAAATTTCTTCTTTCCAAGTTTCCCCTCCGAAAAACAAACAAACAAACAAACAAAAACAACAAGAACAAACTCTTGTTTCCTCCCCCATCCCCATGCCTGTCACCCCACCCTCTCCCACTTATTGGCCCTGACATTCCCTTACACTGGGGTACAGAACCTTCACAGGGCTGAGGACCTCTCCTCCTATTGACGATCAGCTTTGCAATCCTCTACTATACACATGCTGCCAAAACAATCAGTCCCACCATGTACAGTCCTTGGTTGGCGGTTGAGTCCATGCATGCATCCAGTCAGTCTTATTAGTGCTGAATCTTTGACCAAGGAGGTATGATTATTGAATAGAGAAAAGCAAGGAGTTAGGGTTTGTGTTATACAGCTGATACAAGAATTGGCTATTCTCAATAGGAGCAGGATCTACAGAAAATGTAGCTGTGCAGTTTTTCAGTCCATAGTTGTCCTGTGGTAAAAGGTTATGATGGACCTTTTCTGCACATACTTTGATCATCTACTATGGACCAGAAGAAAGATTTGTCATGTCTCTAAACCTCACATAGGCTGGCAATGAAGGTAAAGAAAGGAGGAGGGAAAGCTTTCTCCAGTGTAAATTCAAGCTTAGACCTGGGTCAGTTTCCTGTCATGTTCAATACCACCCTACTAAGCATAATAAGATGGATGACATTAACAAGTTCTACACCAAAAAACAAGAAAAATATTTTTATCAAGTTTAAGTGATTAATGCTTTTAAGCTTGCAGTATTATCTGGAGAAACCAATCTGATCACATTTTTTTTTATTCTTCGGGAATGGGTGGTTGTAAACGAATGCATTTCTGCTAAGCCCAATACAATGAAGTAGGTCACAATCAATTGTAAATGACAAGAACTACCTTTCACCTTTCAGAGGTGAAAGTTGGCCACTTTGTTGAATAAGACACATGGTTACTCAAGGTTTTAGAATATTATTTTTAAAATACAAAGATCCATTATTATGACAGGACTTAGAACAATGTGATTGATCCACTGGATGAAAAAGATAAGTACAATAGCCTTCTCTCCTCTATACAGCTGCATAGATACAAATACAGGTTCACGAGGGTAGAACACAAGACCATCAATATTTTCTCTGAGATTACGCACCTATTTCATCCTTCCTCCCTCTCTGTCACTTTTGAGGAGATCTTCACCATCACACAGACTAATACTTTATTCATTCCAGCAATGTTAGTATCAAACAGATGTTGCCATGTTCTTGAGCATTAAAGCTGCTATGGTGAGATAGCACATGTCCATCTTGCTCTTTGACATCATGGGTCAGGCTGAGACTCAGGAATGTTGAGTATTTCCCCCACACATTATCAATATCCAAGCATGGCCTATAGGTATTGTTTCTCATCCTTCTCAGTTTTACCATAGCAGAAAGGTTTTGCATTTTTTCTAATGGGTTTATTTAAAGGACCTTGGTATAGCCATTCTCATGTATAAAACATACACATCATATCACCTCTTCACACACACAAATACATTCAGTGATTTCTTTGCTCCCCACAACTACTCTTCCTGCTTTGACATTGACTGCTCCTGTACTCACATTTGAACTGTTGAATCTTATTCTTTCCCCTAAACATGGGGATTATCTGTGGTAATAAAGGACACCAAGAAACAGTAGATATAACAGCCCTTTTACCATTGTCGAAAAACCACTCCATGAAGAAAATCTGTGTGATAAATTGGCCTCATCCTTAAGCTCTATAACAGCTTACATCAATAAGGTATGTTGACAATACCTTTGTTATTTCTAGGTTCATAGACAATTATCACTACCAACATCCAATGCTGCCATCTGATGCATACCTGAGCAAGCTCTATGTATTATGCCAGTCTCTGTGTATTCATATGTGGGTCAGTTTTTGTTGTAGTTTGAAGTATTTGTTTCCCAGGTGTCATTCATTCTCATTGGATATTGTTACTTTTCTGTCTCCTTTTTCTACAAAAGCCCCTGATGACTCAAGGCAGGTATTAAGTAGAGATATTGATTTAAGGTTTGAGTGGTCCAAGTTTTCTACCTCTCAGTCTATTGTCCAGTTGTGGGTGTATGTATTCATCCTCATTTACCACAGGAGGTAGCTTCTCTGAAAATAGTCAAGCAAGTCTTTCATTAATGAATATAGAAGAATGTCACTAGGAGTCATTTCATTATTGTTTCCTTGGTAAAGCAGTAGCATTTGATTTTCCCATAGATTTATCATGCCTAAAATCTATATATCCACAGATAACAATAGAGGAAATTATTGATGACATGAGTGAAAAGTTATGCACCGAGTTGGATCCTAGGGGAAGAAACACAGTTTTTGTTAGTAGAGTTTTCTCATTTATACAATGGGGTCTGAATTACAATAATTAACATACATGAATGATTATAAAAAACTTTAAGTGTTGACAAAATACTATCACTATTTTCCTAATCATTCTTTTTCATTATATAATAAAACTTATTTTTTAATCACTGAGGCAAATTTTTATTTTGACAGTAAATTTTAACAAAATACTAAGAGTTGATTTTAGTTACCTACAAGTATGGGGTTATACATATTTTATTCTCTTCTATTATGTATTAAGTAGCAGATAATATTCCTACTCTTATCTAACACATTGTAGACAAAAAGTCAACTGACCATTCATTTTGTCCTTGGAAAATTTTACTTTATATTTAAGCACATTTAAAATTTAGTAAAAGAATTGACAGAGAATAACATAATTTATATAGCACAATGTAGTTTAATAATGATTGCAGAGATGAGTAAAAATTCTCATTAGTAGCATATTTGCTAGTATTCAGTGCTTAACCTAGAATCAAAAAAAAATTGCAGTCTTTATAGTACTGCTGTGGAGACTTATTTCCTAAAAGATCTTGTAAGTCTTAAGCCACAATTAGCATACTTCCTGTTTTATGAGTGTATTTTTCAGTTAATTGTTTGGCATTGAGGAACATTCTAAAGCTTAAACATATCCTCCTACTCATATAAAATGTAATACTGTATAGGTGTAAATATCTCACAATTAAATAGTGTTATTGATAAATCTTTTGTTTTTCTTTTTGTAATCTTGAGGTATGATCTCCCTATTCTGCTCAAGAACTGAGGACGTGCTCCTTGCCTATCTTATAAGAAGATTACCCAGAGACACAGAGGCATAACTAGACAGTAATAGTTTAGACAAGAGTGTATTCTTTATTGCTTGCTTGCTTTCAGCTTTCCTTATTAGTTTCTTTTTTTGTTTGCTATATTCACTTTTTATTGTTTCATATCATTGCATATTCATTGGTATATTTTTAAACCTAGATATTTTTATTCATGTCTTTTCTTTTAGGAAAATACAATATTTTTTTTTAAACTAGATGTTATTTATCTTTCTTGTCATAGAGAAAAACCACATTTTTCTGTTTCTTCACATATTGTCCTGAGGACAATATTCAGTAAATGTCCAGAAATCTGGCATCAGTTTTTGTCTCTTCAATTCTAATCTTGAAAAAAGAACCGAGAATGTTAGGTGTTTTGTTCCATAGACATTTTTGAAATCTCTCTACCAGAGTGTTTGCCCCATGGCTGCATGTTTTAAATAAAAATAATAGTTTCAGACACTATAAGTGTCTGTATAGTCACTTTCACCATATTTACCATCACTATTGCTCTTTGTTCTACTTAAACCCTATATTCTAAATTTCATGCCTATTTTATTTTCATTTTGAATGAATTTTTGAGAAATTTATAAAAATATTCTGTAATAATACTAAATTTACCTAATTTCTATATTTCAATTTTCCCATTCCTGTATATTCTGCTCACCTCTTTTAAACTCATTAACTCCTCTTTTAAAAATTTTGTTATACATGAACAGACATAAAACATGTATATATTTGCATATGGACACCACTCTATAGATTCTGGGACCTAGGAAATAGAACAAATAAACTAGGCATGTCTAAGTCCCAGGCTGCAGCTATCACAACATTTTATACTCTAAGGATTAAGAAGGGTTGCTGCAGTAAAGGCCTCATGAATTCAAGCTGTATACAATCACAAGACTAAGTTACATGTGGCAAAAACGTGTTTTTAAGAGGCATGTAGATAGTTTAAACATTTAACTAAACACTAATAGCAAGCAAAAATAGAGAAATCTCAGTAAATACACTACTATACACTGTACATATGAGGAACATGAAAAATATTCTATGAACAGTTCTGTGTTCTGAAAAAAATTTAATCCGCAACAATCGTGATTGTTTTGTATTGTATTATTTTATATTGTTTTCTTTATCATGAGTATTCTCATGAGCATTCAGAATTCTACTAAATGTCTCCATTTCTTGACCCTCTTCCCCACCATTTTTGAACATTGAAACAAATGATTAATTTTTAGGAAACATGCATAAATACACCACGAAATTAGATTCTTATTATTTACCCACAGTGATGCAGTAGAAATTATTGTGTAAAAATTAATTTTTATCTATACTTCATATTTCATAAAGAAGACTATTCCAGGTAGTCCACTGACAAAGGAAAGACAATGACAATGAGATAGGTAGCTTGGTCTACAGTTTGATTCAAGCACAGCCTGGGAATAGCACAAGTTCAGGACCAGGCTTCAAAGTATGATGAGAACTTTGATTTTTTTTCCTTCATTTCTTTCCTTTTTTTAATTTATTCTCTTTACACTTCCATCACTGCACCTCTCCCAGAATCATTCATTCCTCCATGAACCCCCCTTTTCTCCTCTAAGAGGGTGGTATCCTCCCCTTAGTATCTGTCCACCTCAGCACAAGTCTATGCCAATCTAGACACATCTACTCCCACTTAGGTCAGACAAGATAACCCAGCTAGTAGAACATTTTCCACACAGGAAACAGCTTTTGGGATAGCCACCACTCCAGTTGTTCAGGACTCACATGACAACCTATCTTCATATCTGCTACATACAATCAGAGGGGAGGAAGAAAGCTAGGTCCAGCCCTCGTGTATTCCTTCATTAGTGGTTCAATCTCTGAAAGCCCCAGAGTTCAGGTTAGATGATGCTATTGGTCTTTCTGTGGAGTTCCTATGCCCTTTGGGGACCTCAGTCCTTCCTCCAACTCTTCCATAAGAGTCCCTAATCTCCATCCACTGTTTAGCTATGGGTATCAGCATCTGTCAGTTAGTTGCTGGGTGCTCACCCATGCTAGTCACTAGCCTGCAAGCATACTAGAGTATCATCAATAGTGTTAGTAATTGGTACTTGTACATGAGATGTATCACTATCTGGGTGGGTTATTTCTTTGCCATTTCTTCAGTCTCTGTTCTACTCCCCACCTCTGCATTTCCTCCTCAATTTCCTGACCCTGCCTCCCTATATTCCCATCTCCATCCCTTCTCCCAACCTAATCTTCCCAGGAAGATCATTTCACTAATCCAATGGCCCATCAAGGACTCTAGCTTTTCTATCCATCCTTTATCATTTTATTATACATATATCTTCCAATAGTCCCCAATAATATTTCTGTACTAAACTTCCTATTGTTAGAGATTTCTCTTCATGGAAGTTTTCACCATAGCTCAATAATCCAATGAACCCCACTATTTCTTCCTCTCTATTGTCCCTTGTATTTTCTGTGGACATCCCTGTTTTTAGTGACCTCAGCCCATTAGTACTTTTCCTTGAGTTCTTCAATTCTCTTAACTACTAAAACTTCAGTTTTCTCAAAAACATTTTCTGGTGCAACTTAATTATGAGTTGGCAAAAATGTCCCAAAAAACAGTGAATACAGTCAGTCTCCACCTACAGAACCCTTCTTCCCAGTATGCCTGGGATGACTGCAGGACTGAGACAGGCCTAAGCAATTTGTTCTTGTAGACATCAAAGCCATTTCCTTCTCTAGCAATGTCCTCAATCCCTTTTCCAGAAATTTTTACCAAAGTTATATTTGAGGACAAGTATTGTATTGAAAAAAAAAGCAAAACAGACAAGCATATAAGAAAGAGAAATGCTATCTGTACACCTAAAAGTCAGAGATACATTACTCTGGTGGACAGCATTCCCACAGCCAGAACTGAATCATGCAACCAGGTTTACAAACATGTTGCACTTGCCAGATGACTTATTGATGAAAGTGGTATATAGGCTTAGATTTTTCAAAACCTACTTTAATAAGGGTTCAAAAACACTTTGACCATCCTTCTAGCCCGCTATCCAAAGGTAGGGAAGAAAAGACTGTACATAGGTCAAGGGCACGCGGGCTTGTTTAGAAGTAGCTCTTTAGGGGTAATTGCAATCTCCATTGTCAGGTTACCAACAGTCGAGTTCAAAACTGTCACCAAAGAAGAGTCAGTAGCAACAGCACAATCCAGAAACAACAGAAACAGCAAGGCTTCAGCCAACTCATCATGAGTCAGATAGAGCCTACAGAACCAGCTGGAAGGCAAGGAGAAGTTCTTTGCTAAATTTCTCTGTACAAAGTGAATAACAGTGAAAAACAGTATCAAGGAAAGGTTGCAAGGGTAGGTATGGCCCTGCCCTGTTCCTGTCAATTGAGTCCTACATATACTCCCTCCAACATGACAAGTGCTCTCATGTATCTTGCTTCAGGCAAGCATTACATGATTCTGCATCAGCATAACATCACATGGGTCTACTTCAGCAAAATATCACATGAATCTGTATCACATGACACAACGAGAAATTTCTACTTCATTGGAGTGTTGATGTCTCCCACTATTAATGTGTGGAATTCAATATGTGATTTCAGTTTTAGCAATATTTCTTTTAGAAATATTTTTGTTTGGGGCATAGATGTTCCAAATTGAGATAACATCTTGGTAGAGTTTTCCTTTGATGTGTTATGAAAAGTCCTTCCAGGTTTCTTTTGATTAATTTTGGTTGAAGGTCTATTTTAGTATATATTAGAATGGCTACTCCAGCTAGCTTCTTGAGCCCATTAACTTGGAAAATTTTGTCCCCCCTTACTCTGAAGTAATGTCTTTCTCTTCTATTCCTATTACTCTAATGTTATGTGTTTTCATGGTATCCCTGATTTCCTGAATGTTTTGTACCAGGAACTTTTTTTGTTGTTTTGTTTTGTTAGTTTTGTTTTTTTAGACTTAACAATTTCTTTGACTGATGTATCAATTTCTTATATTCTATCTTCTATGCCTAAGATTCTTTCCTCTATATCCTGTATTCTGTTGGTGACACTTACATATGTTGTTCCTATTCCCTTCCCTAGGTTTTCTGTCTCCATGATTCCCTCAGTTTGTGTTTTTTTGAATTTTTTGTTGTTCTCTTTTGTTTAATTTTGTCTTACTGTTTCTATTTCCAGTTTCAGTTCTTTCACTGTCTTACTTATTTCCTTCACCTGTTGTCTTTTCTGTATATATTTAAGGGATTTATTTGTTTCCTCTTTAAGGATCTCTACCTGTTTGATTTTATTTTCCTGTATTTCTTTAAGAGATTGTTTTTTTTCATTTTGTTTTTAAAGGCCTCTATCATATTTACAAGATTGGATTTAAGGTCATTTTCTTGTGTTTCAGTTGAGTTAGGATTTCCAGGGCTCGGTGCAGAAATTTAGCTATGCTCTAAGGGTTTTATATTGCTCTTGTTCCTGTTGTCTGTGTTCTTTGGAGGATCATTAGCCATTTGAATGGCTTTTGTCCCTGGGTGTTCCTATTGTAGTAGGTATGAGGAGTGAGCTTAACTTCTCTAGTCTTGCTGTGGCAGGCCTTTGATGGATATCCAGGGGCTGTATGTTTCCAGATCACCAGGTCTGAAAGGTTCATGAGCTCTTAGTCTGATGAAGATGGATGAAGAGGAGGCAGGAGATTAGAGGTCCACCAGGGATAGCAGACTGCTCAGGGAAGCTTGGGGTGCCTAGTGTGCTCAGTGGGCAGGGAAGATGTGTGGGGAAAAGTAATATAACCTATATGATTCAGGATCTGCAGGACTGATGAAGGTCAATGAAAATGTAGGATAATGACTTTTATTACAGAATATCCATAGTCATTTTTGATTTGTGGTGACATGAATCTATTTGCCATCTGATTCCTGAGTATTACGTAAGCTAGCAAATTATAAGCATAACAAATAACAGCAGAATAGTAAAATAACTATGTGTAATACTTAGCCAATGAGAATGTTTTCAGGGTATGTACAATACATTATTAGGTTGGTCAGAAAATTCTAGAGAGTAGCTTGAAAAGCATAGTTCTGCTGTTTTGTAGAATATATAAGCCTGCATTTGCCATTAATAGAAATACAAATATTATTACATCCTATACAATTAGGATATGATATAATTCTCAATGAAGATGGCATATAGTCTCTGATCTAAATGAATGAAATAGTACCTTCTAGTACCAAGGGCTCATCATAAAGAGAGTCATTAATAAAGTTAATAGAACCTACATCCATCCAATCTACCAGTAGAACCAATGAATATTGTGGAACATAAGAGTAGTATACCTGTATGGAAGCACTCAGTAAATGTAGACAAGTCTAAGCAGATAGCATCACTACACAGTAATAATCAGGTGAAATAGTGTTTTCTTTATTTTATAGAATAGTATCTTCCTTTTTTGTATGGCCTTAACTTAAGCAATTAGGTGGGTAGATTTGACTTCAGATGATATGGTTGATATCAGTTTTTGCCATTTAGCAGAAAGTTTACTAGCCTTCTTGTGATTCTCACTATCTCCTTCCCCTCTCTTAGGAACATTAATTTTCCATGGCCAAATAAGAACATATCATTTTTAAGTGGATCCATCTGCAATGACAGACATAGATACCTTCCAACATTTTTTTCAGCCAACTTGGTTTCCAATTCTCAAATTATCTAAACCACACAGGCTATTTAAATCACACAGACTATCTAAAGGTGTACATGGTGTTCTGCAAGGAAATTGTTTTGGTCTCATGAACATATATCACTTTTAGTTAAATTTTAACAACTGTAAATAAAGAAAATACTAGAATATCCTTAGGTTTGTTCCCTTTCTAAATTTTATGAACTGTTGATTTAATCTTACATGTGCTTTTTCAAGTATACCCTGATCTTGATCATAAGGATTGCCTTTAATATGATCAATATATCATTTTTACAGAAAATTTCAAATTATTCAAAAATATATACTGGCTTGTTTTCATTTTTTACTTATAGAAGTTGGTAATCCCATAATAGCAAAATGTTGTAGAATAGAAGAGGATACTGCAGAAGCATTCTCTGAGAATTGAAATATAACCCAAAAGAATTTAGAATTTATTCCAAGACAAATGTATAGGTACAGTTTCTGTAGCACAAGAGAATTGTAGGTGACTTCTGTAGTTTTTATAAAAAGAAACAGAAGCCAAGAATATGTTTGGTGGAGGCACAGTTAGGTGTGGGGGAAGAAGGTGCCTCTGTAGACCCATACAGAAGCATCTCTTCCCCCTGAGGTACCAGTCACATGATGGTGTAATATAAAATAGAGTTTATTCAGGGCATTGGGAGTGGGGTTGAGGGTTGAGGGAGTAGAGGCAGGGAAAGGCAGAAAGAGAGAGAGAAAGGGAGAGAAAGAGATAGATACATAGAGAGAGAGAGAGAGAGAGAGAGAGAGAGAGAGAGAGAGAGAGAGAAGAGGAGTAGAGGCAGAGAGGCTGGCCATGAGCACAAGGATAGAGAGGGGGAGGGGAATGAGGACATCAAGGGTAAGGAAGGAGCAGGAGCAAGTAAGAGCAAGAGAGCAAGGGATAAGGAGGTGACAAGCAGACCCTTTTATAATGAGTCAGTGCTACTTAGCTTTTGCCAGGTAGCTGTGGCACAGAGCCTAAACAAAATGCCAATATTTCCCCATTTTTGTTTAATTAAAAAAGAGAAACTAGAAAATAGTGATGTGGAGCAGGAATATGATCTTTGTGATCTTCAGCTACTTGCTGCTGACTTTGGGGCGATGTGTCTCTGGGAAATCTAAGGAAATGAGTATGGGAATGTTGGTCTAGTATTAGGAGAATTGGCTGTTTCCTTGATACCCAGGGTCTGTAGAACCATCTGTGGATATATAGGAAGTTGCAGGTTCAGTAGTAGAAGCATCTGTGTCTGTAAGAGAAGAGTGGAACATCTGTAGCTTGCTTCTCTAAAGCTGTCCTGGATGTAATAAACACCAGGAATTGACAAGATGCTGAAGCTCATGTGCATATATATGATAGGTAGAGAATAAATTTCAGTACATATGGGAAAATTGTTTTTCCTTCGGTACACATTTGAAATCCTTAGGTCCTGGTAGTTGTAGGTGAGGTGAGTCCCAATTCCAGGACCAGGAGCAGAATTTCACCCTCTAGGATAGAAACTTAAGCTATTAATTGGAAGATGTTCTTATTTGGATGGAATCTATATAGTCCATGAGAAGTAGGTCTAAGTAGGTTTTCTGTAGCTTATAAGTTTACAAAGTTGATGATCTATTTATTAACAACATGAATAATCTTTAAGACAAGCATAGTTAAGACAAAACCTTCATGCAACAGAAGTAGTAAGAAGGGTTTTTTTCTGTCAGTCTAGGAGACTGAATATACATAAATTTAGTATAAGAAACTATTTTAAATTTACATTTGAAAGACAGAGTGTATGACCAGGAAAGTCAGCCTGATTTTTTGGTGCAGCTATGTTTAAACCCTGAAGACCCAGCAGATAACTGCAAGGGACAGATGGCAATTGTCTTCCATTCCCCTAGACACCAGACTCCTGACACAAGGCCTCAACTCTCCATAATTCTGTAGCTGTCAGTCATATAGGGTAATGCCCCAATCCCCTCCACAGGTAGAGGACGTGACTACAGATCATGTAGCCTCAAGACAGATCTCCATTTTAATGAGGTACCTAAAGGCCTGAAGGGCTTAGCCAATTAAGCTCTCCTTCCCAGATACTCCTCCTTGAAAAATGTATTTAATCTCAGGCCTTCCCTGTGAAACTGGAGTATGGTTTCACTCATCATAACTCTCTACCATGAAAATAAATGCCTTAAGACTATGGACAGTCTCTTCTCATCATTATCTCCCATGGTGGAGCAATGAATCATGTCTTCCTTAAAGAACCACATCTAATCTCTTGTAGGAGGCCTCCCTGAACTCTCAGGTGCAGTCACCAATTCAAGCCAGCCACCTGAGCAAACCTAGGACACTCTTGTCCCTGGAGAATCAGCTTTGGGCTAAAGCTTGCTTGAGGGCCCCTACTCTGTTCTAAGATCTTTGACAACATCAAGCCAGCTTCTGGCAGTCTACCCCCCAACCTGGGACCTCAGACTGTACCTCCTTACCACAGGAGTGGGATTCTGTATCTTCTCACAGCCCAATGCCCAACCAGTAGCTGTGTGGGGGTGCATGCAATCAAACTTCCTGTGTCCCACCTCACCCAGCATCCCAAGCACTGGGCCAGATGTGGGCCACCATTTTAATTCACAACAAAGGAACTTCAAAACCTTGACCTTGTGAATATTATAGTTGATCATATAGCTTAGCAAGAGAAACACTTTAAGTCTACAGTTAAAAGACAATCAAGGGAAATATATATTTGAACATGATATCTTATGTAATTCCACACAAGAAATACTTAAGTTTAGTTAAAAGACAATCAAAAGAAACTTAAAATTTGAACTTGTGATTACATGGTTGGATCATAAGTAGAATAGTAAGTAGAAAGTAATAAGTAGAAAGTTTATTAGGGCTAGAGTATTTTATAAGAACATCATTGCTTGATGTTAGGACAGTGGTATATCAAGGAGAGGAAATATAAAGCATTTAGTCCCTGGAAACTGAGTTTAGGTAAGGAAGTAACAGAAGGTTACATCTGTGAAAGCTTACATCTGAACTTGTGTATCATTTATTGTGAAGTCTATAAGAAATATGGTAGTCTTAGCAAGTTAATGAATTTACTAATGAGCAAATAAGTTTGATTAACTTTGGGTAAGAAGCTAGGTATGTTTTATAGCTGTCAAGCTAATTACCTTAGCTATCAATGTAGTCAGAAATTTGGGAAGATTAAATTATAATCCAGGAGTCATATATTAATTAAAAGGACAGATTTCAACTATAGTCCAATACCTAAACAGCTCCCAGGTCCCTGTTGTCTCCATGACAACTTGAGCGGAATAAGTCTGCTTATCAAGCCCCAAAGACAAAATAGTACTTTTGACCCCCTTCAAACCCCCACCCCAATGGAGTATAGACATGTGAAATAACAAAAAACACACATTGACTTAGGCAACATAAGACATTTGACTTTCAGGATATCTTGTTTGTCCACAGTGTAGACCAAGCACGGGCAGTGAGAAAGGCAATGGAGTGGTGTTTCTTAGTATCATATCGCAATCCCCATACAATCTTTTCATTGTGCCCATTATCTTTTCAGAGACCTTGGGGGAGGTGTAACTCTTAGGCTGCGGAAGTCTCTATCTGTCATAAGCTTCAGCATTATTACATAGCAGATTTCTAAAAAGATTGATAGCAGGTCTAATGAGCATACTTGAATTAGACAACCTGTATTTATTTAATTACTTTTTTGAGAATATATTTAGCAAATAAAGAGCATATTGTAACTTAATGGCAGTAGCAAGAATAAGGCTGTGTCTGCATATATATATATATGTATACATATATACACATATATATGTACATATTGTACACATATATATCTACACACATATATATACACATATGTGTACATATATATACACATATATGTACATATTGTACACATATATATGTACACATACACACACACACACACACACACACAAACACACACACACACATTAGCTGATGTGCTGATGTGGACAAATGGAAAAAAAAAAACAGAAAACTGACAGCATTGTCAGGGGATGTGCAGTAGCTTGGCTGAACCGAGTACCAGGCAGGGACAGCGTGCCCCCTCCCCCAGGATGGATCAAGTCCGTACCATGGGCTGAGTGTGCGGTCATATAGCCCATTTCTCACCCTGTGCCATGGCGTGTCTCTGACAGTGTGCCAGCTGGGAGCAGATAGCTATGAGAATACAGCAGGAGAGAAGGCATAGGCAAGGGACTTGAGACAGATGGCCTCAAGGAAAGCAGAGTTTCAGCAGAACAGTGTCCCAGGCAGAGCTCAGAAGGGCAAGAGGATGAGGTAAGAGCTGCTTTTCCATGGCAGCAGAATCAAGAGGCAGGGCAGGGCCAGGCCTGCAGGGCCAAGCTTCATCCTCCAAGTTGGAAGCCCTGGGCCCAGCCCATCAGAATCTGTTGTGGGCAAGGGAAGTGAAGGACTTGAATTAGCCTTCTGTCTCCTAGCAAAGCAGAAGCAGTGGCACTGGAACATGGACAGAGTGCAAGAGCTTGGTGGGACAGGTAGCCACAGGAAAGTAGTCTCTCAGCAGAACAGTGTAGTAGAGTGCGGAGAGAGCTGATTTTTCTACTGCAGCCTCAGAATTAAGGGCTGGTGACCCAGTACCAGGAACAGAGCATGAGCAGAGCCAACAGCACAGAATGAGGGGAGGAAAGGAAAATCATATGGATCACTAGCAAGAAAACTGTTTTTAAACTGCCAGTTAAGTGGCCATGTAGAGATATTGCTTGTGGGTACTATGAATTAGACCTGGAAATGTCCCAGTAGGTGAGGACAAGCCTACAAATATCAATGCTTTGGATGAGAGTAGAGTTATTAATTACCCCACCAGAGTCCTGAGGATTAAATTAATAACTGGAGAATGACAGCCAGGATAGATCACCACATTATCAAGCTATTAACTTGGGGACTGAGCTCTGGGCCAGTGCCCTCAATAATGGAGGCCCATGATTTTGCAGCATCAGAAAGGCAACTGCCTCAGAGGAGAGAAGACAATCTCATCCAAGAGAAAATATCCTAGAATGAAGGGCTAGTGAGAATAGGCTTAAATGCTGAATGTCTCTGTTCTTAAGGACAGCACTGGGGTGAAACCAAGCACAATGTCCATCCCTTGAGACCAGGGGATATTAACACTGACCAGCTTTGCATTTCTCCAAAGTTTAGGTGTATAGGTCTAGTGAGTGATGGCTCTCCACTTGGCATTAGGGAATGTGAACCTTGGAGTTTCTAAATCCAAGTTATTCGGCACCTATGTTGTGTTTTATAAAAAGTTAAAAAGGGAAGGAACATGTTTGGTGTAGGTGTGGGAAAGGGTGCCTCTGTAGGCCCATGCTGAGGTATCATTTTCCTTTTAGGTACCAGGTATAAGATAGTATAGTATAAAATAGAGTTCATTCAGGGCATAGGGTGGAGAGTTGAAGGAGTAGTAAAGACAGAAAGACAGAAAGAGGGGTAGTGAAAGGGTAGAAGAATAGAGGAGTAGAGGTCTACCATAAGCATGTGGAAAGAGTTGGGGGGGAATGGGGAGAGAGGATAAGAAGCAGGAGTAAGAGGAGAAGAGTAGGGAGCAAAAGCAAGAGAGCAAAATAGTGAGGAGGGGGTAAGCAGCCCCTTTTTTAGTGAGTCAGGCATACCTGACTATTGCCAGGTAACTGTGGGGCAAAGCCTAGATGAAATGTCAACAACTTCCATTTAATATAATACATTTGTAGTTTTACTTTGGGGATTACTTCCAGTTATATGATTATGATAGTGTAAAAGAGCACAAATAAAATATTTCTGTATATCTGTCTCACTTTTCTTAGCACGATTTGGTACTGCACATGTCTTTATATTAGTCTGTAGATGTTTCTGTACTAGATAAGTAAAAATAGGGCAGATTAATATCTCAGCTTGCTTATTTCCTAGGGCAATAAATCAAAGGATTTAGAGTGTGAATAATTACAAATAATAAAAAGAATGTGTGTTGTCTGCCAACATATGCTGTAGTTCCTATAAAATGGAATCAGAACAGGATGTGAAGATGATTTTTAGGCTATTTCTATTGCTGACAATAATCATTGAATTTAAGAATTTATCAATTAAGTTTAATACATGGATCAAAAACAATTTGTACCTCCACCTTTGGGGATGAAGAAAAAAAGAAGTCAATATATTGATAAAAATTTGGAACATGAATTGCTTCTATTTCTATAGATTAAATATCAAGAAAACAAATATCTGACTACAGAATCACAAATTCAGTTTGTATAATAAAATTCCATAGCTTGAAAGCTGGGTAATGATTTTCTATTCTTCTGTAGTAATTAGCAAATAAAATTTGAAAACTTACAGAGTTCTATAACACACTTAAAAATTACTAGTTAAACTTAATATAATACACAATGATGATTAAATTCATATAATTGCTGACCTCATAACATACCCTGATATATTAACTGAGCAAGACAAGTAAGATAAAGTGTTAGTATTTGGTGGCAAATATAGTACAAATAAATCTATTCCAAGTGTTTATCTTCTTTTCTATAATACCTATAGTTTGTTTTCTTTTTGTTGTTTGTTTGTTAATGAATGTGCTATCATAACAACATTGCACACTTAAAAAAGCTAATATGTACTTTGCCTTAATCATGAGATATTTAAAAAACAGAAAAGACTAGAGATAACATTACAACAGTTACTAAGGTCCCATGAGCAAGGGCCTTATCTTTACTTACCTGCATAAGCAAAGGTATCTACCAATGCACATATCAAAACTATAGAAACTGTATAGATGAGTTTTCTTAAGATTTCTGGGTGAATTAAACTTTATAGTTTCTTTCAAGTTGCTATGTTTTGATTGTGCCATTTTCTCACTAACTGCACTTTCAATACCAAAGCTCATATATGTTTACAAATATAAAACTAGAGTTCTCTGAAGAGCTGATGGCAGACACAAATGTTCCTGAAGATTAGGATGCTTCACTTTCTATTGTAACCAAATATTCTGTGACTTCTATGATTCCCACTTCTGTGCTTGTAAAGATAAACTGATTTTAAAAAAACACAGTTAGAGAGTCTCTAAGATTTATTGGTTAAACTCTCAGTGGTCCTTTGTATGTAAATGACAGAAACTGTTTTTCTTTTTCAAAGTATTAACAAAGAAGTTACCTCAACATTTGCACTTTGGTATTATCTTTCCCCTTAGGAAGAATTGAGGTCAGCAGGAAGAGAAAGAGATGAATGACAATTGGGAGAATACGTAAAATAATCTTTACTATTCAAATGTGTTACTTTTGCAATAATAATTATATTCTTGTCATTTGGTAAGTATACTTAACTACTTAGGCATATAGGCATTGTCGTGCCATGCTTAATGACAATCACTCAGAGATGTAAGTTGTCATACCTGCTGTATAGCATTACATGTCAATGCAAATCACCAGTCTTTAACTGACCTCTACATTAGGTGACATTTTGCCTCTATTCTTTAGAAATTTGCTATCAACACTTCATTTGAACCTATATTTTAATTTTTTTCTTCCTAGCTCCCCCCCAAAAAACACTACTATCTGCCTTTCTCACCTTCAGGGAATTATTTTGTAATCTCATAAAATATCTTCTTCTACAAATAACTCATGTTTTGGAATGGCCAATATAAATGATAACAACAAAGAGTATAATGTATGTTAAGGGAATATAGGGATTCTAGCACATAAAGAATATTTAGGAATACATTAATAAGATTGCATAACATATAGTTCAGTAGTTTACTACATTCTCCATGTTCTGATGACAATATTTTGAATCCTCAACTCAGAGTCTGGTGAATATACTTTTAGTGTCTCTAGTATTTATAATGTCTTTTATTTTATTTGACCAGCAAGGTAGCAGGGATACAAAGGAAGTAAACATCAATATCTACAAATGTATATTTGGATTTATAAAGGAGCAGGACAGAGAAAAAAAATATCCTTTACCATGATAAAATTTGTCAACCATGAAATTAGCCACCCAATCAGATCCCAGTCCCTATACTGAGTTGCCTGTTCTTTTCAACTTTTATAACTCTGGTTTTTCTAAACTATTTGTGACACAAAAAGATTCTAGAAGCCAATAAATGCCCTAATACACAAATAGGCAACACAAGTAGTCATCTTTCTTTTTTGCAATGAGAAGGGAAGGTACTTCTTCTGAAAGAGGGAGTGCTACTTCCATTTGGACTAATGCTACAGCATTTTTATAAGGAGCCATACATTGCCTTCTGTAACTCCTTCTCAGTTGAACTTAGGATGTCATTATCAGGACAAAGAAGGTTGGAATACTGGTCAAAGGCCAGGAGAAGATTAAGACAATTGAGGACAAGGCCATAAGAAACATCTTATTCACTGACACATTCTGAATAGATATTTAACAATCACATTAGGTTGGCTAGTTTACATCAGATTTCAGCCATGCCAGGGCTCTCTGATTTTGTAGGACCATCTAGGGTTGATGTGGTATACACCAGTTTAGAGCAGTTTTTAGTCCATAGCTGATTTCTCCATGGTGCCTGACAGTTGAATAGAAATCTGCTAGGACATATATAAACTAGTACAGAAGGCAAAGATATGATCCTTAGCAAAAATCTGTACCTTCTATGTATATTTGAAACTTTCACTCCTTGGTCCTAGTATTTCAGGAAGTAAAAGTAGTCCAAGGGCTAGTAGAGGCTCATGTGCACACACACACACACACACACACACACACATACAGACACACACACGCACACACAGACACACTCATACACAGAGAGAGAGAGAGAAAGAGAGAGAGAGAGTCAGGAAGCTACAGAAAGAGACAAAGATGGGAGAGAGACAGAGACAAAGACAGAAATAGAGAAACATAGGCAGTAGATATATAAGCTTAGACTATTGATTGACAGGAGTACTTATCTGCAGTCCATTTCTTTATGACATGAACAGGTCAAAAAAAACTGACAATTCATTGAATTTTTCCCTTATGTTGTTCTATTTATTACACAACTTTTTATAGTAATACATTCTATTAATAAGCTACATAGCCTAATCAACATCCTCCTCTCAGTCTGCCCTCCATCCCATCCCCATCCCCTTGTCCCTCCTCTGCTTCCAAGAGGATATCCTCATCCCCACACCTCACTCCACCCCACCAAACCTCAGGATTAATGTATGTTTTATAATTTAACATCACTACAATTCATAACATGTACTTAAATTCTTTTTTTTTAAATTTTATTGCATTGTGATGAGAAAAGTTTCATTATTTCAATTTGTCTGAATTTGTTGACATTTAAAAACATATTTTAAGTAAATAGAATTAAATCACATTCTTGTTTCCCTTTTGTACCCCAATTCCTCCCAGAGACCCCCTCTTCAATACCTACAATATCTTTTTTGTTATATTCCTTAAAATTTATAAAATGTTATAATAAAAAGAGTATTATAAAAGTTGTTTGATATAAAACAATCAATTTAACAGTGTTATGAAGATACTTGTCTACAGCAATACTGCAAATACATACGCTTTTCTCACT
>JADRCD010233505.1:0-18600 GCA_019843815.1 Montemys delectorum | reverse complement strand
AAAGAAAGAAAGAAAGAAAGAAAGAAAGAAAGAAAGAAAGAAGGAAATAGCTTTCTGGCTTTCTAGTTCCTTCTGAATGGTTTTGGCTGTGACTGTCCTAGACAGCAAGTACTTTTGGACACAGAGTTCAAGAACATCTAGAAGACATAAGACCCTGCCTCTGAAAAAAACAAAATAAGAAAGAAAGAAAGAATGAGCAGAAAAGAAAACGGACAAAGAACTCAAATAGACACATTTCAAAAGAAAATACACAAGGATGTGTTAATTACACATAGAAAAAAATCTAACTTAATTATTTATTTGGAAAATGTAAATAAGCCACAATGAGTTAAGATTGTCCTCTGCTAACTGGGATAGCACGTAAAAACAACTGGAGCATGTATTGCTAGTCAGGGTGAAAAAGGTAAAACCACCATGGAAAATGAGCGAATGGCTTCTCAAACGGCTAAACACAGAACTGCCAGATAATCAGTGCAGCAACTCCACTCCCAAATGTAATATTTTTTTAAGAAAATCAAAAGCTGGGAGTTAGGAAATGTCTGTACACTGATGCTCATTCTAGCATTGTCCACCCAGAGAGCTGGAAAGCCCCCGAGTCCCCATCCACAGATAGGCAGATAAACAAAACATTGTACTTATGTGCCAGGGGATGTTCTTCACCCTTAGAAAAGAACAAAGAAGGTATCTGTGCCCCACAATGACCAGGTATGAAAAGAGAATGCCAAGCACAATAAGCCAGATGCAGCAGGACATGGTGTGTGATTCAGCTGCTGTGTGCACCCAAAGTAGGCAAAATGGTGGAGACAGAAAGTTGGATAGGCGGGATCTAGCAGCCAGTAGAGAAGGAACAGAGAATGAGAGAGTTATCATTTAGTTGTTTCTGTTGCTGCTGATGAAAAGGCTTTGGGCAGAGATAGTGATGGTTTATACCACAGTATGGATGTGTCTAATGCCATTGACTTTTACCAGTATGAATGGCTAAAATGATAAAGTATTATGGTATATATGCATATATATATACACATACATATTACCACACTAAACATAAAAATGAATTAAAAATTTTAGTACAAGTGTCCTCTACAGAACAATCAAATTTGAAACCCCTGAGGTCAATGCAGATGGAGCAGAGATGAAAGACACATAACACCAAGGCTGTTTGATAAAGCCTCAAGGAATCAAATTAACTTAAATTATATACAACACATGCACACACATATACACACATTTACACTCTCAACACACATGTGCACACACATCTTAAAGAATTAAGCCACTTGGGCTGACACTGCTCCCCACAAGAGCCACAGAGATGAACAAAAACTCCAGTATCAGGTATGAGAAAAATCTCCTTTTGAACAAATGGTTAGGCTTGAAGTCTGAACGACTCCCAAAACAATCTAGATTGTTAACTCCAGTTGCCTCTCAAGAATTGAAGGTGGACCCCTGTTATTAAAGACACCATGCACTCATAGGACAAAGATAATGTGAGCTGGATCTGCCCCGAACACCTCTTTCCTGATGTTTAGCTTCCATGGTTCCAAAAGATACTGTGCAAGCTGCCAGGGGAATTACATAATTAAATAGTCCTATCCAGTTGCAGCTAGGTAAGCCATGAGAATGACCACCATCGCAAGACAGGCAGAAAGGTGAAATATGGTGCAGTCATATGCTGGTGCCAACCAATAGCTGCTAATTGGACTTACGGGCCACTCAACAGGGGGAAAATGATTCCAGGGGCTGGAAAGTTAGCAAGCTGGCCAGGGCTAGGGAGACCACAGACCTTAGAAGAGAATCTCTTGCTCCTACTTTGATAGATCAGCATCATTCCATGCTACATTTTAAATCTTACCCTTATGCCCGGGCCCCAGCCCCAAATGGTCAAACATCAGAGCTCCTGCATGTATGGCTTAGAAAGATTGTCTGAGAAAAAAATAACAAAATAACAACAAGTCTGCTGTGAAATATCCCCTCTTAGAAATGGCAAGCAAGCATAAGCAAGACTGGAACAATGGCAGTATCAATGGACATGCTAATGTGAAAGGGGAAAAATCCGCAAGCTTGCACTCCTTGACAAAGAACCAGTGACTCCGAGGAGAGAGAAAATTAGGCTTTCCTAGGGAGGAGCTCCTTATTGGTTATCCAATGCAGAGCCGTCAGCTCTGAAATCACATACACACAAAAAAACAAAAAGAGACTCAGTAAGTTTTATATGTCTCTATGTGTGTATGTATATATATATGCATATATAAAAATATGTATATATGTGGACATGTATATACATATGTATATACACACATATATGCTTGGATATATGTATGTATATGGGCATATAAGTATACATATTTGGGCACATACATATGTATGTATATAACAGTGATAATCAAAGAAAAAGAGGCCATCAACTTGAGAGTGGGTAGACGTGAAAGGTGCTTGAGGAAAGGGGAGCTGGGAGGGGCTTCAGGAAGGGAAGGGTGGAGAAGTGATGTAATTCCACGTCAATTAAAAATGTATTCTTCTTAAAGGTACTTGGAGATTCTGAAGTAGACAATGATCACTAAGCTGTTCTCACTAAATATCACTAAGTGCACTGTCCTGAGGAGCCTTCATAGCACCCTCTCCATTAACTTGTTAAATAATCCTCTGAGATTGAGCTCTACCCTTCTGTCTCCGAACCTCCTCGGTGACTTGACTTCTCCATAGCCTTCTGAAACAGAACTACCAACTGCAGACCAAGTATTCAAATGGCCAAGACTATGGGAGGCATCTCATTCATACCACCAAGACATGAGAATGGCAACAGACCTTCTGGAAACAGATCAGTTTGAAAAGCCATAAGCTGCTGTGAACCCTATGACACCTGCCACCTCCTTGTCCCTGAACAGTGTCCAGTCAGTCAGAGCTAATTCTTAGATGCTGTGACTAAACTAGGGGAGAACACCTAACCCCTCTAAGACAGCCCACTTCTCCCTGTCTCTCTGAGTGCCTCAGAAAGCATCGGCCTCTCCAGAGACCTCCATCACTGCCTCATGCTTCTGTCTGTCCAGGGTGAGAGTCCTGCTGCCAGAGATGAGTAGTCATAGACACTTGCAGAGCCCAATGGATGAGCATTCGGATATTAAGTAAACAGGAAGGCTGCCCTGAAGTGTGTATGTGGGGGGGGGGGGGAGGGGCTCGTTGTCTCCAGGCCTAAAGAACCCTGCAAGCCTTGCTTCCCAGCACAGGCTTGATCCAATCCGTCCCCACAGGGTTGAGAACATGCCTAGGCTCTGTTCAGACATGTTGGCACACACACCTGATGTGACTTGCCAGCCCACCTTAACAGAGGAATCAAAGGGCGTTTGCAAAGATCTGCTCCTTAAGCCAGCCGGTTTACCCACAACCAAATTCTCATCCCTAAGTCGTAGCTAGTTTGAGAGTTTAGCAAGGGAAGGAGGAGAGCTGATCAGCTGAGATCCCCCCACAAGGACGGAGCAGAGCACCTGGAGGTCCTACCTATTTGCATTCGCCTCGCTAGGCTTCCAGAAGCCACTGTGAGTTAATCTCACAGCGAAAGATTAGTTGATTTGATTAACTGCTCCCTGCAGACTACCCCCGGAGCTCTGAGCCCTCTCTCCCCGAGCCAGCCTCACCAACCCTCCACCAGCCAGAAGATTCCACACAATCGGCCCTATCATATGATTGGAAAATAAATTGAAAATGAATTTCAGCCATTGCTTGTGTTTTAAATATGAGATAAAGGGAGGTCCCTGTGCCTGCAAGTTCAATCAATGAAGGGGGGAGGGGCCGTCAGCTACCAGCAGCACACTGGTGCTCTTTGTAGCTAAAACCAATGTCCTGGAGGAAATGGCAGCTCACTAATAGTATCTGTGTAATTAGGCAACTGGTTTCCACACCATTCACTGACAGAGTTAGTTTGTGAAGAAACAGAGGGTACCGCCAAAAAGTGGCCCTAAGGACCTCACCTGAGGATGTCACTTGAGCTCGACCCCGAGGAAAACCTTAGCTTCTCAGGTATTCTGACTTAGTGGGGGAGCTCGGCCTGGGTGGGGGTGGAGAAAGTCATGCCCTCTCCCCCCTCCCTCCTCCAACTAACCTCCCTTTATTATTGTGTTTATTGCTGTGTATGTACATTTGAAAAACTCATACGTGGAAGTTTTCGTATGTGTTTTCTGTGCGTGGCATGATTTATCAGGGGACACCTTGGCTTCAGCCTGCCAGGTACACACACACCCACTGCCACCATTACATTTCATAACAGGAATGGTCTTGAGGAGTGTGTCCAGCCTGTGTCACCCCTGTCACCAAAGCTAGTGTTCTGGTTGAGAAAAGGACGCTAGATCATGATCCTGAGCATCCCCTGTACCTCTCTTCTTACTCTGGTTTAAGATGTCAAACACTGGCCTGTGAGTGGTTACTGTTGTTTTGAGTTCACTCAGGTTGGTAATGTTGACGATGAGATGGGGCTACATTCTGATGTTGGCCAAGACAGGGGGACGGTGAGGAATCTTCGATGGGAAAGTGAAGCTGGAAGAAAAATGTGTAAGTGTAGATGATGGAGACAGAGAGATGCTCAGTGGCTAAAGGTTCTTGTTCTTCCAGAGGATTTGAGTAAGGATCCCAGAAACCATGAAGAGCAGCTCAAAACATGTAACTCCAGCTCCAGGGGATCCAATACCACCTTCTGGTTTCTACAGGCACACACACACATACACACACACACACACACACACACACACACACACACACACACGAACACACGCACACACAAAATTAAATCTGAACAATGTTATTTTTCCCAGGCACCCCCCCTTCCTAAGTTGGTCACTAAACACTGAGTTTTAGTAAAATGTATTTCCAGTACAAGCATCTTCTTTAGCCTGGGTCTCACACCACCTTTCACGTATGTGTTTTCAAATGCACTAAGTTCTGTCTTCACTATTCCTGTGTTCAAAGACTCACTGCTGGCTTACAGACAATCTGGCTAGGCTCTGCCCAACTGTGACCTAGCAACAGCTTGCTAGCATCATCTTGTGCTGCCACTGCCTGCCAGGTGTGAGCCTAGTATGGCAGCCCATAAGGAGGATTGTTCACTACTCCAGCCCCCTTTCTCTTCTCTCTTCCTCTACTCCCATTTTCTCTCTTTCTCTCCACGTCTCTTTCCCTTCCCTTCTCTCTCTCCCTTTCCTCCCCCTCCCTCCGTGTCCCTGCCCTTCCCTCCCCCACCCTCTCTCTGTTGGGGTTGGCCCCTCTTTTCTTTCTGTCCTTCTCTGTCCCTGCTTTCTTTGCCCTTGTGGCTCTGTCTGGCTCTATCCCTTCTTCAGATTCCCTCTCCCTTCCCTCACAATAAACTTCCCTTAAATATGGTCTGTAGAATGGTGTGATTTCTCAGTCACGGCCCACCTGGTACCTCCTTACTCCCAAGGCCGCCACCTCATTATATTTCAAAACACTCATTTTTTAGGACACTTGGCAGATAATGAGTCCTAAATCTCTGTTGGTCATTGTCATGTGAAACTGGAGGACATTCCTTGATTTTATTAGCTCAGCATTATGATAAATTACAAAACCTATGGGAGTTTTCAAAAAGGGTCCAGTTTAGTACTTTGTTTTGAGAGAGAATGTTCTTATGTGGCACAAATTGGCTTAGAATTTGCCATCCTCCTGTGACTCTGCCCCACAAGCTAGTATTGGTATGATTATTGGTGTGAACTACTATTCTGAAAAACAACCAAACAAACCTTATATTAAATTTTGTTAAACAGACACCAAGACTCACTTTGGTAAGAAACAGGTTAAACAAACTTTATTAAGTTATACTACAGTTAGACCAGACTTGGTAGTACATGCCTTTAATCCCAGCACTGGTGAGGCAGAAGCAGGTGGATCTTGGGGTTCCTGGCCAGCCTGGTCTCCAGAGCAAGTTCCAGGACAGCCAGAGCTACACAGAGAAATCCTGTCTTGAAACACATAAGTCCACCTGGAGTATACACACACACACACACACACACACACACACACACACAAATTATTGTCTACAATATCCATAGTTACTTTGAACCTTTAGCTAAATGCTATTACAACATTAAAACAATGGAGTTCTTTTAAGAAAGAAAAGCAAAAAATTATAATACAATTTAATACTCATCACTGAGTAAGTGATTTCTATCCCACCCAAATTGACAAAATCTACCCCCAACTGGCTATTGTCGATTCCTTTAATAACTCGGATCATCAGAACTAGATTTCAAATGACTTCAAGCCCTCCTCCTGGGGGTCTTTGAAGCTATTTAGCACTGGGGGCCTTTTAAATACACGTGTTTTCAAGTTCTCCTGGTTGAGACCTAAGCTGCTCTGTCTAGATTTACACTTCAGGGATGCAGAATCCTGCACCCCAACCCCCACCCCACCCCTCTCACCCCACCCCCATCCCCTCACCCCACCCCTACCCCGCTTCCTCAAAGTTAGAGTGGATAAAACCATCTTTCTTCTGAATACTCCCCGTGTTTTCAAGAGCGTGGTCTAAAATGCACTCGGCATGGAGAGCCACACGCTCCTGGTAGTGATGTCAAATTGCCTTAGATGCGTTGTCTTCCAGCATCTCTAGAGGGGACTAGGAGACTGAAGGGGTTTTGTTGGTTTTTCTCAAGACCTTTTTCTGGTAGTTTGCTAGTGGAGAGGCAGTGACCCTGGAGCAGGATGATTTGAATTTTTTGTTCACATCTCCTCAGAGGCTCTACTTAATAGATTGCTCAGCACACAGTAGGCGCTTAATAATTGCTCTTAGCATAGCCATTAGTTTGTCGGTCGTTCGCCATCCACCACCCTCACAGAAGAAGGAAATCATCAGGGGTGGGCAAACAGTCCTCAGCATGCCCCCCTGCCCTCCCCCATGCTTTCAAAAGTGGATCTCAGGGGTCCTCTGCCTCTGTGTTTGGTGAGCCTGCTGGTTCAGCTGCTAGGAGCCACCATGCTGAGTGTCACCTCCTCCGGAGCCCAGCAGCCAAGCTGTTGGCTTGTTCCCCATTCTCTCTCTCTCTCTCTCTCTCTCTCTCTCTCTCTCTCTCTCTCTCTCTCTCTCTCTCTTTTTTTCTTTCTGACGAAGTGCAGAATATCAATAGTGTTTTGGCTTAGGAAGTTCAAGGGTCAATCTTCAAGGTGCTTAATGCTAGGGGGGAAACTCTCCAGAGACTTAGAGCCAGCTCTCAACCCCCAGCAGCATGCTAGTGTCCTCAGGGTGCCCAGTACTCATATCTCCAAGTAAATAGAGGCACCCAGTGTGAAAGCGGCCAGCAGGCCTCATGCTAATTAAACAAACCAATTATGCTAATTAACTGGCACAAATGTTTAAATGGCTGTGAATCAGAATGAAGGGGCTTACTGATTAGCTCCCATACAATTACCCAGATGAAAAAAAGAAAGAAAGTAGGTTTCTAAACAGGACCATAGTTTAAAAATGTAGACAGATCAGGTCCGATCAAGTTCTTCAAAAATAACCTGCCGACTGCCTTGTTCTCAAGCTAAGGACAAGGAAGATGAGGAAGAGGATAAAGCTGGACTAAGACAGCCTAAGCTAAAGTTTGGGAGGCCCACCCTTCTGAGGTGGTGCAGAGTTGTCTGTCTCGGCTCTTTGCAGCTATGGTGGTTACAGATACTAAGTTTTACACAAGCTCACCTTGACTTTAGGAAGGAAACAAGGTCTGGTGATGTGTCAGTTAGGGCTAGCTTCTAAGAAAAGTTTCTAAATGGCTAAATCAATATATATGTGTATATTAACCATGGGCCTGATTTGGGCATATACAAATAATGACTTTGTGCTATGCATATATATATATATATGTATAAATTGTGATATGTATACATAGGTACATGTGTATGTGTGTATGTGTGTGTGTGTATGCATGTATGTATGCAGCAGGCCCTTGATTAAAAAGCAATTTTTTTCCTTTCCTTTCCTTTCTCTTCTTTTTGTTCTCTTCCTCAGGAAAGATGCCTGGTCAAGCTGATCCCTTGTTGTTGGAATTCAATCAAGGGCATTAAAGTGTAAACCAGTTGGAAAAACAAAGAGCTTTAGGCAAATTAGTTGCCTCAACAACAACAAACAAGTGCTGGGTAATCTTCTTAGAGAAATTAATGAAAGGAAAGCCCCCTTCAGTTTGGGAAGAGAGTGCTCGCCGATCCCCAAGCACAGGCCTGCAAGGTTTAGCGAGAAGGTGCGTCTGATGAAAGCCGGATTAAACCGACCTCAATGGGAACACAAAGCAATTGAGGGGGGGTCTGAGAACACAGCACGCCCATTTTGAGATGGAAGGGTATTGTAGAGGGCCACTGGGCCCTAATCCTTTATGCAAATCTCCTTAGATTGAAGTTTGCTTAAGTGTTTTATTTCTTTGCATACAATTAACATGTGAAGCTCTGAGACGATGAAGGACTTCAAAGAGACCCCTGTCTAGAAGCACCTAGACACCCAGCAAGCCACGTTTAATAGCCTTCCAAGTGGTCCTGATGCTGTAGGATGCTTTCTCACCATTGGAACCTTGAGAGTCTTGGAAACAGGAAAACCGGAAAATAATAACAAACCAAATAAACAAATAAAACAGGAAAAAGACCTCCATAAAAAATAAATATAAAACAAACAAAAATAGACCACCACCTCCAAACAGACACAGGCTTGCTCCTCCCATGTGCTGACTTGACGAATGTCTCCTGTTATAGTTTCTGTCCTTTCTTCCCATTTAATCATGTTTCCTTTTTAATTTGATGCAAGAACTGTAATTCTGAATAGCGAGTTCTGTCTGTCTGTCTGTCTGTTTGGGAGTCACTGCAACCGTACAGAAAAGCAATCGAAATTTAAAGTAATTCAACCATTCCTCCTAGGCCCTTGTTTTTCACATTTTATCCCAACTGCTTTTCTGTTTGTGTATGTAACACACACACACACTCACACAGCAGGTGTGCTCCCCAAGCCCCTTGGAGTCACGTGTATACTTTCAGCTCCACACCTGGGTATGTGTCCCCTTCAGTCCCTGAGTCAGTAGTGGAGGGGGAAGGGAGTGGAGACTGGAAAACAATGTTTCCTCTTTTATATAAATTGCAAACATTTGGGTTTTTAGGTTTTTAGATTTATTTTTATTATTTTATGTGTATGAGTGGTTTTGCCTGCATCTGTGCCAAGTGTGCCACACATGTGCCTGGTGCCCAAGGAGGTTATGAACCTCCACTGGGAATTAAACTCTTTCCCAACAATAACAAGTGCTCTTAACCATTGAGCCAACTCCTCAGCCCAAATTTGGGTGTTTAAATATATTTTAAGTCAATAAATTACTGAAATAGTTTGTTTTGTTTTTGTTTTTGTTTTTGTTTTTGTTTGTTTTATGTTTTTGTCTTTTTTGGGTTTTTTTGTTTGTTTTGTTTTTTGGTTTTTGTTTGTTTGTTTTTGTTTTGTTTTTGACAGCTAAAGGCTAAAGTTTAGAAATTCTAGAGTCAGAAAACAGTAATACTGTTTATCCTTCGTGGCCCTTTGTGAGCCAGTGGCAAGGGTTGTCATGGATGGCACCTGCTTTCCAGGGCTTCCTTCTCCCTCCAAATGTCCTCCTGAAGGGGCCATTCTCAGAAATGTGCAAGACTCCATCTCTTCCTTCCTGAGAATCCCAGATCTGTGGTTCAGGCAGTGGGGGGGAAGGGGACATGAGAAGGCACAAAGGGATTCCATGTTAACTGTAACTTGAGAAGCTACCACCCTCACCTCACATGCCCTAGCTGTCTATCTGGGCCTGCATGAACTGACTGAAGCCATTTAAATCATACTGCATGCGGACAGATGGACACAACTGTTGGGGGTCTCTGGAGTCATGTCTGTTGCCACTTGAAGATCAATAAAGATTCCACAGTGCTCAAAGATGGATGTATGGCTCTTCTCAGAGTCTATCAAAACTATCACCTGCACAATCACACATAATCTAGTTATCTGCATAGGGTACAGTCCCTGCTACAAGGAAGCTGCCTCTCCTCTTCCCTCGTTCCTTCTGCAGAGTCATTTTAGATACTCCTGGAGGCCAGGGCTCCTGGCCCAGTGCTTTATCTTGGCAAAGCCACTGCCCTTACAGTCAGAGCTTCTCTACACTTCCCCCACCCCCCAGCCTTTCTTCCTGGCACCCTGGGACACCCTAGAGTTGTTTCTGCTCTCCTGGTCTTCTACTAGAGACCCCTGAGCTTTGTCTCCGTAGTTTGAACGTTCTAGAATTTGCCGGCTCACCTCCCAGGTAGATACACCTACCTCATAGTCCGCACTAGCTGCCTTCCCCAAGCATCCGAGGCACAGCAAACCCTGGAGATGGAGGTGACAGTGAAGGCTCTAGATTGCAGCCAGGTCTCCCAGACTTCCTGCCTCTCTTCCTGGACAAGAAGGCAAAGCTCAGAAGGCTCACTGACAAGCCAAGGCACCCACACGGCAGCCCTGGAGCTGGGAGGCAGTCACGGGTTCTCCCCCACACCCAGTGTGTGTGTGTGTGTGTGTGTGTGTGTGTGTGTGTGTGTGCAATTCACCATGAGAGAAGCACAAACATATAATCTGGGAAAACAGAAGTAACTAGGGAATTTTACTTTGAGTGACATGAGATGCCAGAGGGGTTCTGGGTGCTTCTAAGGCTATTCTAATGCTCTAACCCTTTAATAGGGTTCCTCCTGTTATGGTGAACCCCAGACATACAACTGTTTTTGTTGCTACTTCATAATTATAATCTTGCTGCTGTTGTGAATTGTTTTGGCTTGTTTTGTTTTGTTATGTTTTGGTTTGGTTTGGTTTGGTTTTTGGGTTTTTGAGACAGGGTTTCTCTGTGTAGCCCTGGCTGTACTGGAAGTCACTCTGCAGACCAGGCTGGCCTCGAACTCAGAAATCTGCCTGCCTTTGCCTCCCAAGTGCTGGGATTAGAGGCGTGTGCCACCACTGCCTGGCTTACTGTTGAGAATTGTGATGTAAATATCTGACTTGCAGGAAACCTCATACGCTACCCTGTGAAAGTGAGGTTCCACCAACCTCCAAAGGGGTTGCAACCCACAGGTTGAGAAATGCTGATTTAAAGCATGTGATGGAAAGGTAAGCCAAAAGCAGAAGACCCAGGGAGAAGGCTCTCGCCGTGACCCAAGTGAGGATGGATGACAGCCTTGGTAGCAGAAGCAGGTGGAGGTGTGTGTGCAGAGGGCATGTGGTTTGCTGAGAGGTCAGACATGGAATGTGAATGGAGTAAACAAAGAGCAGGCTCTGAAAATTTAGTCCTGAACACCCAGGAAGACAAACCTGTCCTCTGCCCCCACCCCTCTGTTCGTGCACACGAGTGTGCGTGTGCGTGCATGTGTTTATGCAGTTTGGATAGAATCTGAGAATAGGCATAAATCCGTCTTCGAGCTCTCTGAAAGCTTTATTGATCTTCAAGTGGCAACAGACATGGCTCCATAGCCCCCAACAGTTGAGTCTGGAAGATTCAGTCCTTACTTCCCCTAAGCAAATTCTTTCATGGCATTTCCTTATTGTCTTGCTGCAGGTTCAGCATTCTGGAGGGGGGCTGCAGTCCTCAAGGTAGGATCTGTGACCCTGAAGTGCTCACATGTGAGTTCTCACCCTTAGGTCCGTGGCATTGTCTCCACACAAGATTCATGTGTACCAAGCTGAGTGGGGTGTGTCCAAGACTGATGACATCCTTTGTCACTGGGGAGACAAATGGAGAGCTCCATGTCACCACACTTCTTACCCACAGGACCTCAGGCATATCAATGACATTTTCTTAGCCTTGGTTTCCTAAGTAGTAGAATGAGGAGGGTTGATTAGATCTACTCACTGAGTCTGGTCTGACACACATGAGGACAAGCCGTGTCTGTGGCATGTAGGGGGGATAGCCCTTACTGGGGACAGTATTCTGCCCTAGGGCAATGGCTTACAAAAGGAAATTGTACTGACCCTCAGGACCATCCTGAGCATGAAGTGAGGTATCAGCTCTTCATCAACCATTCACACAGGCCCTGGAAACAGCTACAGAATCTAGGAGCTTAGCACATGCTAAAAAGTCTAGCCAGGTCTTACTGAGCATAGATGTATGTAAAGGTGATCCATTCATCCGCAGAGTGGACTATTGGTTCTGGCTCCATCTGACTTTCCAAGTCTGAAGCTCCTTGAATTCAAAGCAAGTAGTTCAAAAGGTGTGAGTGAGCCTATTAGATGCCCTTCTGGTGAAGCGAAGCCTCCGTTGAGGCTGGGTACTGCCAATAGACTGCTGTGGAGACCTCGAGGACCTGGGCACAGCTGGTACTTGAACTTGTAGAGAAAGGGAAACCAATTTTCTCAGTTCCAGAAAAAAAAAATGGCTTGAGGCCTCCTAAGTGCCCCCTCCTGACAGGCAGCTGGAGCAGGCTGGGGAGAGCAAGCAGATAGCACCGGCTTCCCAAGGACCATATGGGTAAGGCGCTCGCTCCCGAGGCTGCGCCCGCCCTGCTTGTCACCCCTAATCACACTTGCTCTAATCTGTGTTTTAATTTACTCTGCTGGTGTGACACCCGTGCTGCCAGGGTGGTCCTTGGGGCCCCCTCATTCCTGCTACTGATGACAGGAAGTATGCAAAAGGTACAATTATTCACCCACCAAGGTGACAGAGAAGGCCTCTGACTGGGAATAGGTTCCCAGCTCCCAGCATTTTTGTGTCAGCCACTGAGGCACTTCGAAGCTTGCAAGGAATCCTATGGAGACCTCCCCTACCTCCTTCTTCTTCCTCTCTCTCTCTCTCTCTTTTTAAATAAGCATTTTGATTACAGCCAGTAAAGAGGTGGATGACAGCCATTGATTCTTCAGGCCAGTGCAGAAAGGGGTGGCCATACGCACTCCTCCTATCTACTGAATTATTGGATTTTTTTTTAATCAAATAAGATGATTCTCCTCCTCCTCCTCCTCCCACACAGCCAGTCGTCGCCTGTTTGTCTT
Source organism: Montemys delectorum (assembly GCA_019843815.1). NCBI lineage: Eukaryota > Metazoa > Chordata > Mammalia > Rodentia > Muridae > Montemys > Montemys delectorum. Next base: position 5,633 of record JADRCD010233505.1, on the reverse strand, counting down.
CAGACAAAGAGAAATATGTCAAGCCCGGCCCATTAATTCCTACAGATTCCGCATTGTTTATGTTCTCATGTGGACCACATTCCAAAGCTCCAGAATAAAACAGCTCTCAGCTCCGTGGTGTATTTCATTTGCTACGGTCCGAGCTGTAGTAACAATGCCTTTCATTTCCTTATGGCCTAAAATGATTTTCTTTCCGAGAAGATTTTTTTTTTGAGGGGGTGGGGGAAGAAATAGAGAGTGGAAGAAAAAGAGCAGGGGAGAGGAAGAGAAGAAAAGAACAGAACACACACACCCCCCCCTCTCCTTTTCAGGGTATCATTTGCAATTTAAAGCTAACCTGGGGTGTGAATGAACAATGGTACTGACCATAAACTGGTCTGGCTGGGCTGCCTGCCGAAAGAGGGTGATGTGCTATTTAGTTTTCTTCTATCTGCTTAATGCAGTTCAATGGCAGAAGATGGTGAGCAGCATTAAGGATTCTGTTACGTTCCCCAGCATCTTGCTACTCTCCTCCAGCTGGAGAGAACTTGCAGCTTAGAGCTGAGCTGGAGACAGAACCTTCTGGGAGCACCTCTGGAAAAATAGGTGGACCCCCCCCAATTACACAGTTGATGTAAGATTTGTGTTGTATAACTCCTGCTGTGGCCAAAGAGGCGTTTTTCAGATTGTATTCTGCACCAAACCCCAAAGCTTTGGAGGTGGGAGCTCCGGGCTTTCGGGCTCCCGGTTTTGAGCACTTTATATAATGCCCTTCTTGGTAAGTGTTCCTCAGAAGGGGTTTACCACCTATGTTTATCCCTCTGGGTTCTGTGTTAGTGAGAAGAAATGATCTAGTTTGGTCTTGTGAGTTGTTCTTTGTTGTTTAGACACTGTCAAAAGAATCTAGTTCTTCTCTTCTCTCTTTAGATACTCAATGAGACATTTCCTAAATTTGATCTTGTAGGATTGTTGCTCAGAATTTTGAAGTAGTTACTTGCTTGAATGCAGGAATTCTTCCCAAAGGCCATACCAAATTGGCCTTGAGCCAAGAGAGGAAATTCTTTCTAACCGATAAAAGGTTCTGACTTGACATTATTCTTGCTGAGTCAGGTACACTCCCAGAGGCAGCCTTTAAAATTTCCTCCTCCCCTTCCTCTTCCTCCCCTTCCTCCTCTCCCTCCTCTTCCTCCTCTGTTTTTTCTTCTTCTTTTTGGAGACAGTGTCTCACCACGTAGCCCAGGCCTTGAATTCATGATCCTCCTGCCTCAGCCTCCCAGGTACTAGAGTTAGAGGTGTGCATTACCACAGCAAGCTTCAAATCTTTATTTAACATGATAGGCTAACTTTGTAGGATTTTTTTTTCCCAGACCAAACAGAGCCAGGTGGCTGGACTTAAATTTTCTGCCACTGTGCCTGGGACCCAGGGATTCCCCCACCCTGCTCCATGCTACAATAATTTGTTCATGAGTCTAGAGACAGCCATGGAGGATTCAAATCTCTTTCCTGGGGCCAAGTGAACCCCCAAAAGACACAGGAGTCCTATTGCCTGTCACTGCAGGGAGGAACTGCAAGCGAGCAGTCCTGGCCTGGACAATGTGACAACTACCCCCCACCCCCGCCGCCCCCAGCAGGCTACTGCTGTCTCTGTGCTACCAGCTCTGAAAGACCAGAGAGAGGGAGGTGAGGGGCCCAGGCTGTGGGAGGGATAGGCAGGAGGGGAAGGGGCCACACCAGAATTTCACACAGTTGGCTTGAAGAGGCAAGCACTAAGCTGCCTTTTCAACCATGGTAAACTCCGTCCATCTGGCCACCTTAAAACTCTGTCAGCTCGTTCCCCTGCCCAGGGCTGATTGGACCCCCTGAAGCAGAAGTAAGGACATCAATGGTGTAAACCCTGGTCACAGCCACTTGACGGTATTACATTTCATTTCATGCTTGACTTAATCAAAACTGGGGAAATGAAATGTACACCTTTTTGATGTTCTTTTCCCTGCTGTTTAAAGAGAAGAATCTTAACCCATTTGATCTTCACACGCACCCAGTAAATGACCAAATATGCCAAGCTGTCAAAAGCAGAAGGCAGCCAGTTGCCAAGGGGTGTTGGGCCGCTGGGAAAGCACTTGAGGCAGCTAACCTAAGTTTGGAGTCCAGGACTGTGTGCAAATGCAGCCTTCCTGACCCGGCTGCAGTTAGGAACTTTTAAAAGGAAGAAGTGGGTAAGGAAATAAACAGGAGACCCACAGAAAGGAAGCCCAGGCTGGCTCAGCTAAAAGATTCTCTCTCCTACTATCCCTTCAGTATTTTGGTGTGTGTTACCTCATCCCTCGTCCTACTGCTGGTTAAGCGGGAGACTCCAGCAACCCTATGTTCTGAGGCAAGTTGCCCAACTTCTCTTGGAACCTTGTTTGCCTCATCTGTACAATGGGCCTGATGATCATTGCTTTGAAGTTGAGTCACATGATATGTTCAGCATGCATATGCATCATGTGCAGCTCAGCATGTAGGAAGTGCCTTTTCCTTATGATTTATTTATAATGGTATTGGGTGGGCAAATGGGGGTGGAATCGTACACGTGAGTGCAAGTGCCAAGGAGGCCGGAGAAGGGTGCTAGATCCCTGAAGGAGCAGTGAGGGGAGGTCGTGAGCTGCTGGGTGAGGGTGTTGGAAACTGAACCCTGGGTTCTCTACAAGAGCAGTGTGTGCTCTTAACCACTGAGCCACAAAGTTCTTAATAAATACAGGCTAGTGCTGTTGTTGTTGTTGTTGTTGTTGTTGTTGTTGTTGTTATTTTGCTATGGGCTGGGCTGTCTTCCCCTCCAAAATGTGTATGCCGGAGTCTAACTCCCAACCTGACTGGGTCTGTAAACAGTGTCTTTAAGGAGGGAAAGGTTAATAAGGGATGAGGATGCGCACCCCTGTAATCCCAGGACTCCAGGGACTTAGTGAAGAGACAGTGAGCTCCAAACCAGCCTGTAAGCCAGTAAGACACTATCTCTCAACCAAAACCAAAATGATAATTAGAAGAGACTTGGTAAGTGATGTCATACTAGGTAAATGATAGGTCCTAATCTGCAAAGACTGATGTCAGAAGACGAGGAGGAGGGAAAGGAAGGGCACCCAAGGCAGCTAGCACCTCGATGGACCTTAGACTTTAGCCTCCAGGGCAGTGAGAATGGCAGTGACACCTGTGCCCCTATCTGTAGCTCTGTCCTATGTCCTGGCCACCTTGCTGACCACTGAGCTCGCTGCTGAGGCACTTGGCTCTTGGTATGTGGACACTCACTTCCTCCCTGAAATCTTTCATTTTGTTTTGCTTTCTCATTTTTGAGACAGGGTTTCTCTGTGTAGCCCTGGCTGTCCTGAAACTCACTCTACAGACTAGGCTGACCTTGAACTCAGAGATCCACTTGCCTCTGCCTCCCAAGGGCTAGGATTAAAAAAAAAAAAAAAAAGTGAGCCACCATATCCAGCCTCCATGCCATCTTAAAGTCACTGAAGTAGATCCTGTGACTTAAGTGACTCTGAAAACAGGGACTTAGTAAAATGACTGGTATACAGTGTGTACTCAATAGGTTCTTGTTAAATGCATTAGCACATGGGAACCATAATGTACGGCAAGAGTCCCAGGTCTTTTTGTCCCAGTTTGGCCATGTAAGTGTTTGGTTTCCCCGGGTAAATTGTTTACTGTCCAGGTGCCTCGGTTGTCCACCTGTAATCCATGAAAATGGAAGAACTGGTTTTCAGGACTGTTCAGTTCTATCTTTAGTTGAAGACTGAGCTAGGGACAATGGGGCATTGTGAAGTAAGATGGAGCTGCTCTGTCTCCTCTATTCTATGCAGTACTCTATGCAGCAGGGCAGTGCTTAACCACTCTATTAAACTGGCAAAAAGATGCCAAGGTGTGTTCATCCGGTGAGCTCACCTGGGGTCAGAGAGGTGCAGGCTCTCCAAGGGAGACCTTACCTTTACTCTGGAGCCCTGGGAGCCCTGACATGGGCGCTGGGAGAGTTCTGATCTGTCTGTTGGAGTTTAAGGGACAGTGGCAAGGCTGAGCCTGTGGGGATGCAAGTCTCCATGCTGCAGCTGAACCTTGGCATCTTCTCCACTTTAGCAAGGAATCTAGTGTGGCCTTGTTGCTGGCCCTGGCTTCTAGGATATGCTTCTGCTTAGCCAGGCTTCTGCCTCAGGCTCACGCAGACTCTCTGAGCCTCTATGTGTTCACAGTAGAGAGTAAAGACAAGGGGGACAGGACTGGAAAGATGGCTGAGCACTTACAAGCGTTTGCTGTCCTTACAAAGGACTCAGGTTTGATTCCCAGACCTGCAGAACATCCCAGAGATGGCTCACAAAAACTCACAACTCCAGTTTGAGGGGGATCTGTGGGTATCAGGCACATGGGTGCCATATATATATATGAAAAACATAAATAAATGTTTTTTAAAAGAATAGACTGCTTGTTTGGAGCACAAGGCTTGGTTTGCTAAGAGAGCCAGGTCAGTTTATTGATCAAGTTCTCACAATGAATCTTTCCAAGCAGAGAACCAGAAACAACCTAAACACAGGAGGGCACATTCCCGCTGCCTGAAGTAGAGTCACACCAGACTGAACGAATGGTCCCTAAGCGCGATGCTGTTTGGTGCCTTTCCTGCTGTGTTTGTATGTCCGTCTGTGTGTTTGTTCACGCAACAGGGCTCCAGAAAGCAGAGAGTTCTTCTGATCTGGACTCTGTCTCTTCATGGCTTTAATAACATGCATAGGTTGCATAGACCCACAGCCTGATTTCCTGCCTAGAAGGTGGAGAGGAGACTTCTTCTGCCTGTCCCATATGATGATTAAAAAGATGAAGTCAGTCGACATAGTGTGAGAGGTCTTGCTTGGGCTCATTACAGCAAGACCATAAGACAAGAGTAATTATTTGTTCCATAGAAACATCTTTAACACAAAAACCCACAAATAGCTTAGAAGGCACCATATCTGAACCATTGTCTCTTCTCACTTGGGTATCAACTGATGAAGGATTTATCTTGTGGAGGCTGGGAAATGGTCCAATGGTTAGGAGCACTTGATGCTCTTGAAGAAGACCCAGGTTCAGTTTCTAGCATTTGCATGGCAGCTTAAAACCAACCTTAAGTCTGGTTCAGGGGATCCAGTGCCCTTCTCCAGCTTCCTCTGGCACCTGGCACACACACCGTGCCTGTGGAGGCCAGAGAATAACTTGTTGGCTCAGTTCTCTCTATCTATTCTGTGTGTTCCAAGGAGTAAATTCAGGTCATCAGGTTTAGCAGCAAGCATCTTTACCTACTGATCATAAAAAGTGAGTCTTTTTAAAGGACGAAAAGCACCAGAGGGAGGCTTGGATCATATCTTTTGCTTTTTAATTACATTTTTTTAAGAGATTGAGATTTATTTCTTTTACGTGTAAAAGTGTTTTGTCTGCATGGATGTGTGTGTACCATATGCGTGCCTGATACCTACAGAAGCAAAAAAAAAAAAAAGTGTCAGATACCCTGGAACTGGAGTTACAGGAACTGGTTGTAAGCAGCCACTTGGGTCCTCTAGAAGAACATGAGGTGCTCTTAACACCAGAGCTATCTCTTCCAGCCCTGCTTGTCCATGATGCATGGAAGAGTAGAAAGGGACTTCCTGCCCCAGAGC